>UELV01152584.1:0-28570 GCA_900490015.1 Megastigmus stigmatizans
ACAAATTCTGTTTTAGTCTGAAAAGATATATCATTTGTTAAATATTGGAAAATTTATATTGATTATATTAGAGTATTAAGATTTTGTTTATGTTATGTTAAAACTTTCAAATTTAAAAAAATCTGGGTGAGTAATATCGTTACACACTCAAGCATTGAATAAATACCTAAATCACAAGAGTAACGATTAACACATTACTGCTTATAATAAAGAAATAGTATTAGTTTAGTAATTGAGTTCTATGTATTTTTTTTGTATACCGGACCTACACACAGGTAAAAATTTACCTCGGTAGGGTTTACCATTGTAAACTTATTTTCTGGTTTAAATAAATAAATAAATAAATAAATATCATTAGAAACATTTTTCCAGCAATTGTAAATAAATAATAAATAACTTTTTATTGTCCCATACAATATCTAAAGAATAATAAAATGAAATAAAAAAACGTCCAGATAAAACGTAAAATACCTTATCTGAGAAAAGTTAGTATCAGGGGAATATAAGATATAACGTAGCTAAAAGTTTTGTTTGAATATAATACTAATATATATATGCGGGTAGACAAATTTTCTTTTACAGAATTTTATCAAAGTATATATATATATAGTAATGATTAGAACCTTTGATAAAATTCTGTAAAAGAAAATTTGTCTACCCGCATGGAAAAGCTTCCGACTACTCCAACATCATTGCGCATTAAAGTGAATAATAAAAGAGGGTATAATTACTGTGTACTTACAGCTCGCACTTGGCTGCAGGAATTTCGCAGTTTTGAAAATTTTAATTATTTCATTCTGCGCATGATTCAGAATCAAGCACTTGACCGATATCCATTTAGCAGATCTCATTTTCCTCGAAAAGAGCAAGTTCTCTACGGCACTACCAATTCGCAATTGTAACGCTTGATTTAATAATATTACAATGTGTTTCAGGCTGAAAGTCGGGCTGCGAGGGAAAAGTCCTCGTAAACGTCGATCCAGGGCGAATAGAGCGTTTCGCTGTAAATCAAAATCGAACGAGAGCGGTCGGTCCTGAATCATGCATCGAGTACAAAAGCACTGGGCTCGATGCATATTAATATCAGCAGCAGATAAGCCAGCATGCAGCCACCATCAGCTCAACAAGTTAACTAAATTTTTCATCCATACCAAGTACCGCGCCAAGACACGAGCCCCGCGCTACGTAAGCTCCTCTCTGCAGTCTGCACTTGAAACTTTCAAAGCAAATTGATTTTCCTTGACCTAGAACAAGGGCCGCGCTTGTATATCCGGCACTCGTAATCGGATTCAGTTCCGATCCGGTGTATTTACTCGATTGCTCGGCTAACGCGTGGACATCCGGTTGCAGTGCAATGTGTTACTTGGCCGCCGCCGCCGCCAAGATCGACTGGAAGCTCTGCGGCTGTAGGAGCCTCGGGCGAATCTCCGCGCGTACGCGAGTAGAGGCGACGAAAGCCGCTTGCCGCTTCATTAACGGCAATTTATCACTTCGCCCGTTGCGGCCAATGGTGGCCCCCGCCATTAACCCCTGCAAGATCGTTAGGTTGTGGTTTGACACGAGAACATAGCCGTAACAGCGTTCGGTTATGGTCTCGTTCGGCATTATACATATATAGAGGCTGCTGCCGCTACACATGTAGGTGTATGCAGTATGTATGCAGGCGGATGGAGCAGCAGCGGCAGCGGCGGCGACGGCGGCAGCCTCGTCCTGCGGCGTATATAAAACGCGAAGCGGTAAGTGCGCAGCCGCTGTCGAGTCGCGCGCTGACGACGACGTCGACGAGGTGGAGGAGGAGGACAATCTCGCCATTAGGCGCTTGTAGAGCCTCGGCTTCCTGTTTAGGATGCCGTTATCAAGACGCTTATACGCGTTGCTAGCGCACGTTATCTATATTTGAAGCTTCGACGTGTCTATATAACTCGTCGCTTCGCTCTCTCTCTACCTCTCTCTCTCTCTCTCTCTCTATACCCGCAATGACCCTGGCGCACTGCACCGAGCGAGAGCTCAAGCTCGAATCCAGCCTAGCAGCAACGGCAGCTCCCTTTACCTTCAGCTCCGACTAAATAGTATTCATGACTGGCTTGATTTTGCTTTGCTCCTCTATTCACCGACAGCAGAGCGCGCGAGGAGGGAATAATACTCTACTAGTCCGAGGAGCTTGGGCTTATGGTTCTTAGCTCGACATTTAGGCATTATTGCTCTCTCTCTCTCTCTCTCTCTCTCTCTCTCTCTCTCTCTCTCTCTCTCTCTCTCCCGCACCCCTTTTTTTAGGTAAACCGGATCTTTAAATGTTTTAGAATGAGATTACACTTTAGCGGACTAAAGTCCCGACTTGAGTTTTTAAGTCTACTTTCTACTACCCCCTTTTTCATGTTAAGCGGGTTAATATTCTCAGATTTTTTAAGGTGTTCTACAGCTTTTAAAGCCTGCACTTTGTGAGAAATAAAATATTAACATCCTCGGACGTATTTTTTTTTTTTTCAGAAATACTTAATTAATGGTTAACATAATATAGTCACTACCTGCTTAGTTTGCAAATATTAGGCACAAGTTCCAAGAACATGAATTAAATGCTTAAATTTTAGCCAGATCAACTAATTTACATTTTTCAACCTTCATTTTCAAACTCAAAGGAAGTAGGTACCATATTATGTTATCAATTATATTAACCAGAGTTATATATATATATATATATATATATATATCTGATGGGAAATAATTATAAGTTGTAACCTACTGAAATATATCCGCGAGTGCAGAAGGTAATTGGGTCTCGAATCTTATTATATTCAATTAAACCACTATTTATAAGTGCTGGAGATTCAACAGAGAAATCTCGGTCCAGATTTAGCCTGCTGCAGCGAATGAAATAAAACAAAATACAATTAGTCAAGAATGGCCGTTAAGCGTCCCACACGTCGTTATCACGGGGAAACTTTTTTGCGGGAGAAAACCCTCCCGACGATCGGCGCGCAAGCATTGTCTTGGCCGGAGTTTTTAATTAAAATCGAATCACGCCCGTCGCTCTCGATGTAATAAAATGCATTTAATCGAGCAGAAGTGAGTGGCAAAGCAATTACGCGACCCGTTTTCCCTCTCTCTCTCTCTCTCTCTTCGTGCACACACATATACACGCGCGTATTCGCAGCAGCGCCGAAACGAGTAAATTACATTTCTTATTCAGCCGCACACAGCGGCAAGAGTAGAGAGAGTGCAGTGGGAGAGAGAGAAAGAGCGGCTCTCTATATATGTGTGTGGTATATCTTAATCCCTGTCGCGCGAGGGTTAGTCGGCGTACATAAGCCACGAATTAGCGCCCTTCCCAAGCTAAAGCCCGCTCGATCAATAACTTTAATAGTTCCATTCGAACGGACGGATTAAGCTTGCTTCGAGCAAGAGACTGAGTGAGAGAGAGAAAGTGGGAGGGAGGGGGCGATTGAATCGGCTCGGACGATCGAGTGACTCACACAGTGTACAAAGCCGTGTCTGATGCAAATTTTCAACTCGTTCCCCTGTTCCTCTCTGCCTCTCCGCCTCTCTTGCTCTGTCTGTCGGTTGTCCCTCTTCCTCTTTCGAGCCTGGCCGCCTGGCGATTACCGCGCGATGAATTACCTCTTAACTACCTGATTAAAGCCTCCTCGTAATCTCTCCAACTATATATATATCCGCGGGGCGAAATTTATGGTGACACGTAGCGCCGCTGTTTGGCCAAATTGAATTTCGCCGCAATAACGATCAAGATTTGGCCATTCGCAGATATGTAAAAGAGCCTCGCTCGCCTCGAACGCCGGACAACATGCGCCAATGTGCCGACAACCGCATTGCATTGGCTGTGCAGCTTCGATTTGCCGATTGTATACTTTCGCGCTCGAGCGCTGCAGGTCCGGAGCTACTGCTATTCCGTGTGGGATAAAATATCAAGTTGGCGCAAAGTTTTGAGCCTTGACAAGATTCGAAATTTCGAAAGTTCGCGAGATTGAGGTTTTGAGGTGAGTAGAGTTGAGGAACAAGCAGAGCCAAATTGTTCCTCGATTTTACACGAACAATACAATCTTATGAATTGTCTTTATATAAACCAGCAGAGAATAAATGTCTTTAAAATCCAATTAGAATTTGTTTCGTGGATAATGCAGTCTATCCCGGTTTATCGCCATTACTCGAAGGAATCGATGCTAATTCCATAAGCGTCTAAAGTTGAGCTTGTTACAGGAGTATTCTTTTCCTCCCTTTCGCCTCTCGCTTTTTCAGCTTGATTTCTTCAGCGAAAAAATATATATCACCGAGCAAACAATGCCGCAGCTCCAGCACGTTAACAGTGAAGCGCACAATGATGTTCGAGAAGAGAGAGATGGATATATATATATATAGATAGAGAGAGAGAGAGAGAGAGAGAGAGATGAGAGAAAGTAAAGAAAGACACGAACGAAGGAAAGATCTAATTTCTCTCCAAATTCTACAAACGCTGCTACTGCTCGTACGTGCGTGCGTACACTCTCTCACTCATTCCCTACTCTCTCTCTCTCTCCTTCGTTGCGCAACAAAACGATCCACCCCCTTTTATTTGTCAATTTTATCCGTGTGCAGCATTGGCCCTTTATACCCCTCTCTCTCTCTCTCTCTCTCTCTCTCTCTCTCTCTCTCTCTCTCTCTCTCTCTTTTCCAGCAACGATCAAAGTTTCCTCGACGTCGGCAGAGTGAGAGAGAGAAAGAAAGAGTGCCTGTGTGTGTGTGTGTGTGAGAGAGAGAGAGAGAGAGAGAGAGAGAAGGGGGTGGAAGGGTACGAGGACGAAAAGCAGTTATAGCTTAAAAGCTCGCTTAGAGGAGCTTTTGTAAGTTTCCATGCAGGAAATTGCTTGGGAAAAGCTCCGAAAGCTTTACGACCGTACTCCTCCCGTATGTATATACGTCTGTATACATACACACAAGTAGACGCACAGGAGACACAGAGCCACTCGCAGGCATACTTACACGTACACACGCACACAGAGGAAGTGCACACAGTTTAATTGAAATGTTCTTTAGCGCGACTTACATAGATAAGATATAACCGATAATCGAGCGAAATCCCGTGTAAGACCCCCGCCGGCACACGTACCACCGCTTGCCTCTCTCTCTCTCTCTCTCTCTCGCTCTTGCACACGGCTTCAGCGGCAGCAAGTCGAGCGCTCTCTCGCGTTTACTTCACAAGAGACCGGCTGCGTAATTTAAGTTTCTTCGTCTCTCGCAGCTCCTTGGCGCCCTGCATATACATGCGCACACAGAGCAAGAGAGCGCGAGAGAGAGAGAGAGGAGGAGGAGGGCTGTACACACAGTTGGGACCAAAGTTGCCTTTCCCGCTGAATTAATCCGTGTGTAGCTGACGGGATTGCGAGATTACGGACGAGAGAGAGAGAGAGAGAGAGAGAGAGAGAGAGAGAGAGAGGTATGTGCTCTCTACCAGCGCAGCACCACCAGCCGAAATGAACATGCGCGCACTCTCCGCGAACTTGGTCGCGAGTCGAGCGCGACGACGCGTCCTTAATGCGCGTGTTCCCTGCTGCTGCTGCTGCTGCTGCTGCTGCTTTTGCTGTACGAAATCTCGCGCTCCTTGACTTCTTGTCCTCCTTATACGACGACTGTATTCGGGCGACGACAAGCCAACTCGCGTCGGGTGGACAGGAAGGAGAGACGGGGCAAATTTTGAGAAAGCTTCAGAAATTAATAACCCGTGCCCCTTGGAAATATGAGTGAAAATGTGCCGGAGGCATTGAAGTTTAATGATTTCGCGGAGGTGCGCACGTGATAAAACTGCGCGGATAAATTTATAAAAAGCCAAATCAGGCGGTAGGCACTTTGTTGAATTTGCTCAGGCGCATATACATACTACTCCTACCCGATGAATAATATATCCGAGATAAGAGGTCTAAATCAGAGGAGCGAGCGAAAGATATATACATAAAGCTCGAAGAAGCTGCAGTTCGAGTTAACCGTCGGCGGCGGCGGCAGTGCAGCAGCGCCAAGACGCCTCGTCGTCGGCGAGCGATTCACATCTCGCACTTGCGCTGCTGCTCCTCGACGTGAGCGCGCTCATTTCAATATTTAATTAAGAAAATTCATTCCATTCAGGTTTAAATTAAAGTAAGCGGTTTTGAGCTTTGTCAATGACTCCGCTACGTTCCCCCGCTATATCTATACCGCACCATCCAGTAGAGCCAAACTCTTTGACTTCTTAACGAAATCCTTTATTCTCCCTCCTCGGCCATGTCCAGTTTCCTCCTCGCCTCGCTCTCCTACTTGGCTTCACCCCCTTTGTCTCCCTCGCGACTTGGATTATTAATTTCGCTAATTCACTGAATTCGTCCACCGCTCTGCTACTAGAGAGTACTGGAGACTAGAGAGAGAAGGAGAGATAGAGGCCAGCCGCGTTATTTCACTCGCGCAGCCCACACACACACTCGCGCTCCGGTGCACGCGAGTATATATATTCCTGCGCGACGCGGATTCGTTTTCCATAAGCCGGCCGGGCGATATAACTTGAAAGGAAGGAGTACTTGAACGAATCGCTGCACTCACGAAATTGCCTGTACAAATGATCCCTCCGCTACTGCTGCTACGGTCGCTGCCGCCGGCGCCGGCGCTGCAACTGCAGCCGAGGCTTTTCAGGAAATTAAAAATGCCCTGCTGCTGCCGCTACTGCCGCTGCGGCGGCTACCCTGTCCCGGATTCGCTTATTTAATATAGTCATACGTTAGAGGCCTTAATAAAATATTGCAGCTCTAGCTTGCCGCTCGCTCGCAGGTTTGTGGGTGTGCGATGGCAAAACCTCGGGGACCCCGAGAATCGGAACGTGCAGAGCTGCGCCTCTGCGTGCACCGCACGCTTAATGCCTCTTTATAAAATATCGGACTGACGGACTTACGTTATACCTCGATGGCGCGACCTTACCCCCTCGTGGGCTGCCTTATGCTACTATTTATGTGACTCTGATACTCACCTGAAACAGAAAAATAAGTTGGGCGTTAAATAAAATCGGTGGAGATGCTTTTGTCGTGATTGCGCATTTGCATTCTTATGTTTACGGCGGGATATACGTTGCGATAAAATATTTTTCGATAAATGCATTATACTGTTATATGTTTTTTCTACTCTAATATTTGCTAAAACATTTTACTAATGAATAAACTTTGGTTTGCAATGAAGTTGGCAATAATTCTATAACAAAAGAGATTTATAATAAATTGTTCGTCGGTAGGCTCAATCAGCATAATTGAAATTTTTATTAAAAAAGTTGTTTTAGTAACTGTAAGTGTTCTAAAGTAATGGCGGAAGTTCATAAAAATTTGAGATCTAGATTTTCGCGGTGGCAGTTATTTTATTGACGTCATATTTCATAAGTCGTTAACTGCCTTGAGTTTGTGAAACTAGAAGAAATAAAGTGACAAAGATAGCTTTATGGAGAAACTAATAAGCTGAAGAAGAGCAAAAGTTCTATCGTTATAGCTAGATTTTATTTTTCATTAAAATAAGAAATATCATTTTTTTAATGCCCTTATTGCTACAAAGGGAATTCCGACTAAAAAAGAATTAGGTGCTTTAAACCAGATTATTCTCGGCAATGGGGTGAAAATGTGCCGTTGAACAGTTTAACGTTAGAAAAATTATAACACGTTAACTGGAAAAAATCCCTCAACACGAGCGTTGGCTCAAAATTTAAATGGAAAAAATTATATAATTTAATTTTGAAACACGGTTTACTTTATTTAATGACTTTTTGTACAAGAGATAGCTTCAAAATACTTGTAAATTTAAATTAAAGCTAAATTGTGGACCTTCAGTACAAACCAAATTTTTCATTTGATTAAAAAAGGTGTATTTGTTAAATGGATTGAAAATAAAATGTTGAATAAATAAATTAAGACGTCAGTTAAAATATTTGTGCAAATAGTAGCGCATTATTAATTAAAAATCGGTCAAGACAGTGCGGGTTTTAGATAAAACATAAATAATATTAAATGCAATACCCATAAATAATATATTTACGTTGATATTAAATTATTTTTCTTATGTATTAATTTGGGAAACACTCTATAAATACCTGCGTAACAAAGATTAATTAAAAACAATATTATTTCTAATTAAAACCAACCTTTTAATATGGATCTACACTTGGAAGAGTATAAAGAAAAAAAATGTAGGGTTTGTCGAACATTGAAGGCGTATTCCAAGAAAATCATGAAATTGACATTGCCGTACAATTTTCCGGATACAGACTACATCCTTATATACTTTTAATTTAAGTACGACTAAGCTAAAAAGTTCTTTCAGCGGAAAGTCGAACAAAGCGAAAAGATCTATGTCAACCGGGCCTGGGCAGTTAAGTATAATATTCCCCGGGTGTAATTGTCAAACAAGTGACTGAACAAGAAAGACATTGGCTCGTTTAGCAAATTGAAAAAAGGAAGTGGAAAAATGAGAGTGGAGGAAAAAGCGGGAGCAAAAAATAGGCGAGGAGTAGTATATAGTGGAAGGGAAAAGAGAGAGAGAGAGGGAGAGTGAGAGGCAGAAATCAGCGGTGCAGCCAGCGAACCGGAGGAAAAAGTGACGGAACGAAGTGAATATTGGCTATCTCTGAGTTGCGACGTCATTAAAACTTTTAGATTGCATAAGAATGGCTTTTTCTACCCTTTTCTCACTCACTCTCTCCCTCTTTCTCTCCCTCGTGTTCTCATTCTTTCACTCGTTTATTTCGCTCTTTGTGAGCCAGAAACCGAGGGAGGGAGAGAGAGAGAGAGAGAGAGAGAGAGTCAACGTGGGAGCAAACTACCAGCTGCAACGACGTCGCGTCGCCATCAGCGGGGCAAAAAATTCGCCTCCGTCAAACCGTTGGATAATTACCGGACTTAATGATAAATTAACAAAAAAGGATAGAGGGTAAAAAGTCTGCGTGTGGGCAGATGACTGCCGGGTATATAAGAGGGAAGCTCGAGCTTCCTACCATGCATTGACAATGGCTTTAATAAGGGAGCCGCTGCGGCAACTCGATCTGAAAATCTTTCTCAGCGAAATTTTTTGACGAGAATTTAATAGGTCGGTAACGAGGTAATGCGCAAATAATTGTATTAAGCCCGATCAGCGTTTATTGCAACCAAGCGAATCGAATTGCGCGAGGCGAGGAAAAGCTCCTTACGAGAGACGGATCCCTTCTTTCTCTCTCTCTCTCTCTCTCTCTCTCCCTCCTTTGAAGCCCCCTCGGCGAACGTAGCGAATGCTGAGACCAGAGAGAGAAAGGGAGAGAGATGAAACGAGAATGAGCGAGAACGAGGCCAAGGTAATGTGCCTTGTTATCATTTTCTTCAATGAGGAGGAGGGAGAAAAAACTCAAGCGGCTTTTCTTGCGCAATCCGCACCCGCTACACACCGTAGAGGCGCGCACACACACTCGTGGACGAGATGTGTATGTGACTTTCAAAAACTCCAGATACGAGATAGATGGGCGTGGGCATCTAAGATTGCGACTGCGTATATCTTTATTACAAAAGGGACCTAGAGCTCAAAGAGCCTGTGCCAACAATATCTATTTTTGAAAGAAGCCTTTTGCACAGTTCCCTGAAAAGATCTTCTGTGACTCTGAATACAGGATGAAACAAAAGTGACATTTTCTGTGTCCGATATATATAAGAAAGATGCTTATGTTTCATTTTCGATTTACAAGAGTATAGCCTTAACCAAATAATTTTTGATCACCTGATGTGCATATCCCTCCATTGTTAATAAATCCCCGTTTGTTATTTCAAGTAAAAGATATGCTATATAATTCCCCCTTTTTTTGTGAACGCACCTAAATACTCGTCAGCCGGTGCTGCTGTGAGCCACACTTTATTCACCGAGGCAACCATTCGAGCGCATCTCCTGCGGAGGAACCACAAGATCCTCGTCATTGTGCGTAGCTGACAAAACAAACAAAAAAAAAAAGGGCGGTAAGCAGGCGCGCCAGGTTTCGCGCATGCACGCACTATTACTCCCGGATCAACGTGGGGACGCACAATGGGCCACCGCATATAATACCGGCATATACACGTCCCAGTCGCTCGCCTCGGGCCAAACAGCCCGAATATTAGTTGGGCCTGCGGTGCGCGTCTCTGCAGCGCACAAAGGAATCACGCCTCCAGGAATTTTCTTGCAGGCACTCGTCTGTCGTCGTCATCTGGAAAAATTGGAAAATTTTCGACCGCCAAACGTCTATCCTGCACCCATTCATTTGTCAAAAGCTGCATTTTGCGAGTTGGGAGATATGTGAAAATAACATGGAATGTTTTAATAAATAGTTTGGTTGTGTGTTTAGTGGTATTGGGAATCGGGGGACGGATATAGGCTCCTGAACAAATTGTTTGCCCATTTATTTTCTTTGTAATGGGGTACGAGGACTTAATCCGCTTCGGGGCTCGAATAATGCACTGCGGCGAAACACTATTATGCGTGCATGTGTGCGCCAATTATGCCAAAGTAGCATGCGAATTCGAGGATGTTTTGGATCAATCGTTTCGGGAATCGTCTCAATGTACGCATTATTTCAACGCAACAATAGACTCAAATATAATAACATTTCATGATTCATTGGCAATTTAATTGCTTTAATTAAATATTTAATTATAATACAGCAATAACATATTTGATTAATACAAATAGTTCATATTTAATAGATTCTATGGAATACACGTTTTAACAAAAACATGTAGAATTTCATCAAGTCATTAAAATATTTCATGAAAATAATGAAATATTTAATTGGATTCACTGGCCCATAAAATACTTTATTAAATCAATCAAATATTTCTTTAAACATATCATCATAAAAATAATGGAATATATAATTAACAGTGACAAAAAATTTAATGGTACTATAATATACTTTATTGAAGTAACTAAATATTTGTTTAAACCAATTACATATTTAGTACAAATATGAAATATTTAATTAGCAGTTAAAATGATTCAGTGGTACTATAATTTAAACCAATGACATATTTAGTAAAAAGAATGTAATATTTAATCAGAAATTGAAACAGCTTATCAATGCTAAAAAATATTTTATTGAAGTAATTAAGTATATAATTAAGTTAATAAAAACAGTAATAAAGATAATTATATAATGTTTTTAGTGAAGCAAATATATTTTTATTCTTACTTATTCGAAGTTGCTGTTTTAACTGATCCATGTAACTTTTGATATCTTTAGTATAATTTTACGCATAATTTACCTAGCTCGCAAGTCATTCGGTTTTTATTAGTTATATCGCTTAAATTATTATTTTTAATTCGTAAATATTGTATGATAAACGCAAATAATACAAATTGAACGTAATGAACGCAACGCTCGCCATTGATATACATATTCACATCGGGTGATATATTTTCTTATATACTTTCCGAGCGTAAATATTAGCATTTACGAGAGTTTAAAATTACACTTAAAAATACTAAGAGTAAAAAATTCGCTTGATTTAAGAGTGAAACCGAAAATAAATGATTTTACTTAACTAGTTTATATTAACGGCAGTTATTAAAATTTAAAATGAAATTTGTTACTTGTATTTTTTATATAACATAGCTTACTCTAAGCTATATGAAATCATACTTGTGGTGAAATCATACTTGTGGTAGACTGAAATGAAAGACCCTCTTGAAATAAGAGTAATATTTTAAGTAAAGAAATTTCAGAATACTTAAAATTGAGTAATGCTTTATTTAGATCACAAAAATTAGTCTAACTAAGAAATAACCTTATCAATTATAATATTGTGCTGTAGTTGACTCGTAACAAGAAAAAATATATGAGTATATAACATATTCACTCGATCAAAAGGAGAATTTTATCTTTAAATAATGCATTCAATTTACAGTTTTTGATCGAGTGAAAACTAACTTTATTAGAGTCAATATTCACTTTATCAAATTTAGAGTCTATTAAATTAGTCAATGCAAAATCTGGTGGATAAATTAGAAGTAAAATTAATTTAATAAACTATTGTTTGAAAACGATATTTAGTGTGAGTAATTACGTAATCGTCTTAATGTAAGAGTTAATAAAATCTAGTTCCCTTTTTATATTCGCAGTAAAGAACTTTTAAATCTGGAATTTGACATGGAACGAAAAAGAATTTTAATCAATGAATCGGCCAATGATCAATTTAAATATAAATGAGTGTCAGAACAGATATTATTATAATTAATATAATTGTATAAAAAATTTTCATAAAGAGTAAGTGATAAATTACTTTCTATTTTAATGTTGTTGATACTCTTTCTCAAATTCAAAACTAACTTCTGTAGGTAGGTATTTATATCCACTGAAAAATATACGATCGATGTACAGTGTTTCTAAAAAGGTTATTACACATAGTTAAGCAGTACTAAAATAGAGCTAGAACACAAATAAGGATAATTTACTACCAAGTGTACAAACTATCATCATCTAGTAGTGTAACAAGTGAGAGCTTAAATTAAAATTAGATGATTCACATAATGTACGTGTACGCCTGCCATACTAGCTGCATTTATGAATAAATAATACTGACAATTTTAGGTTCGGCACAAAATCCAGTCCCCGAGTTTCAGCTGTAGACGATTCGCTTACGACTAAATTTCCCATAAAATTTATACACCCAAGGGATAATGAGACTCGAGACCTTAAACAAATTTAAACCTTTTCGATCGAAATCAAATTAGCATGTTCCTCCTATTGAACTAAGTATAAATAATTCAATTAATTCAAACAAGTAGTTCTCTTAAAAATGACTCGGGAGGCAATGAAATTTTATGAAATATAAATTTTCCAGGCAAGGCATTTTATTTTGTCCCGAGATCCTCGAGTAAGGGGCGACGTGCTCAATAAATTGAAGAAAGCAAATTGAATATAAGTAAGAAATGAAAGGAGAAAAAGGACAGGGGAAATGCCAGGGCGTCCAAGTATAATTGATATTTCATATTCCCGCAGATGGCGAAGAAAAGCAGAGATAAAGAAGTAAAAAGGAAGCATAGCGTGAAAGAGTAAAAGAGAGTCGACCGCCGCTCGTGAGTTCCTTTTAGCAAACGTACCGCAAGCGGCAGGCCGCGTTTTTCTTCGTGACCCTCTTTTCTCGCTTTCTGGCACGAAAATACGTGTCAAACATACAACGGGCCGCGAACGTCGCAAATTTTCCTCCCCAACAGCGACTAAAAATTCCCACCCCATTCATTCGCCGACGGGGTAAAAACAGACAAAAGGCGTATCTGGTGGCACGAATTGCGCACCATTTAAATTTTGCGCGAGCGACAGCTGCACCAGATATATTAATATCGTACTATCAAAAAATGGGGAGAAATTGAGCAACGAATAGCCGCTTTCATCGACATCGGACCAGAGCATAGCCAATAAATTTCTGCATAACTCGTAATTATGAATTAATTAAAAATTGCGATATCGACATTTCCCTTTGATGTACGGCAAAAACGGACTGCCAACTGCAGGGGGTTCATTCGTGTTCTGCAAATCTTTCATCTTGAACAATGCCTAGCTATCCATTATTATTTCGTCTTTATCACTGATTTTTAATTGTTTTAAAAAATATGGAATAAATTTGATAGTAACATTGTTATATTAGTTTTCTCAAAAATTAAGAAGATTGCGTTGACCAAAAGTTTTATCATTACTCGGCGAATAAATGAAGTTCTTGCTGAATACGTATAGTAGTTCTAATATATTTCACTTAAACATTCTCTTTGAATTTGAATCTACGAAAATTCCATAAAGTTACGATCAACCATATATTGTCAGACCTGGGGAATTAGTGAAAATTCGCATCTAATTTGCGAATTTTCACCAATTCAAGGATTAAGAATCTAATTAAATTAGCCCAATCTTGACTAGCGGCAGTGTTGCACACTCGTTAGCCACTTTTGAAAAATTCGAAAGCCAAACGAACCAGAAAAAAGGCAACACACAACGTTTCTCGAGGGTATAAAAAAGTCGAGATGTCAACGGCACTGTGAAGCCTTCTCTGTAACGAGTACAGAAGCCCGTATTCTTACAGCGCGAGTCAGCGCGAAAAACGGAAGCGAAAGCGAAGGAAAAAATTAGTGGCATAAGCAAAAGAAAAAAATGCAACTTCCACAGATCTCTCGACCCCGTTGGACTGGTTCCTTTCTCTCTCACCAAGACGTCGCCAGCTCCTGGGCTCCTGCGCTCAAAAAGCCTGTAGAATATCACGAAGAGTATCCCGAGCATAAACAGTATTTGCTAACGAGTTGTCGTTGTAAGTCGCACGCGAACCGCGTAGAGGGATGTTCCGAGAAATTAAGAGAGAGAGAGAGAGAAATAGAGAGAGATGGAGAGAAAGCCCCCCTCCTTTTGGGTTTAAGGCGAGTTTATGCTCCAATTACCTCGTTTGCAGCCGCGTGACTCCTTCCTTCCTCCCTCTCTCTTTCTCTTATTCGTAAACGCGTCGCGAGATTACGAATGGCTCGCTCTCGTGCACATACAGACTCTCTCTCTCTCTCTCTCCTGGCTGTGCGCCGAGCTGGAAAAGACCACGACGATTCCGAGTCAGCGCGAACGTCCTTCTCCTCCACCTCCTACTTCTACCCCAGAATGCGAGAGAGAGAGAGAGAGGGAAAACGAGAGGAAGAGAGAGAGAGAGAGAGGGAAAGCAGCATTCAGCAAGCCAAAGTTCTTCTAAGCGACCCCCACGCGGACGGAGGTAATTTCTAACGGCCTCCTTTTTTTCCTTTATGCTCTCTCGGCCGCTCTCTCATATCCAGGGGTGGTGCATGCGGCGTCGGAGGACGAGCGGAATTTTATGATCGCAGGTGTCCTTAACCCATTTATACGCTGCTTTTTGCAGTCCGCGAGATACCCGAGCGAGTATACACGAGATACCCAGCAGACCCGAAAGCGTATTCAGTTTTTTTCTCGCTGCGCGCGTCAAGCTGAAAAAACAGTGTGTTCTCGCGCGCGTTTGCGCGTGTGTGTGAAGGGCACATAAAAGGGGTGGATCCCTCATTACCGCAAAAACATGACACACATTCATCTCGCGGAAGCGTCGACGTCGGAGCTGCGTCTCGCTTCACAAACATCCTCCTCTGACGCAGTATAATGTTTACGGGGGATTTATCGTGCAGCTCAGCTCCCAACCATCTTCAGCTCGCATCATCTTCTCCGATGAAAAGAAAATAAATATATAATGAAAAGGACGCGTGGCCGTCTTCTACTTGTGTGTGTGTGTGTGTGTGGGTGTGAGGGAAGTAAAAGGGGGTAGGGTAGCGCGGTGCATAAAGAGAGCCGGAGTATAATATAGAGAAGCCCGACGACTCCTTGGCGCGAGGCTGCAGCGACCAAACAAATCTTCCAATGAGTAATTCTCGTCCTCGCAGCTCCGGACCGGCTGTGCAGACACTCGACACTTTCCTCGGCGAGCGGCGGCGCGTGTGTCTCGCTCTCGCGTGTGTATGGGCGCGACAAAGGAGCCACTCACTCCCTTTTACTTTTATTCTCGTACCCTCTAGCATCCAGCCGCTATAGCTAATTTCGCGTCAACCTCGCGTTGGCGTACACGTGCGCCGCGCCGTTAGTTCGTCTCGTACGTCTCGTCTTCCGACAAAGCTGCGGCTCTCTCTCTCTCTCTCTCTCTCTTTCGTCGGCGTCGCGACGGTGTCGTGAATTTCGCGTCTAGCTGTCGTCGTCGTCGCTGCCGTCAAAGGTCTTTTAGTCGCGTGGGCGCGCGCCTCTCTCTACTCTCTACTCTCCCTTCTGCCACAGAATCGAGTCTTTCATGTTCGACGAGGGAGAGAGAGAGAGAGCGAGAGTGCACGGTGTCTTGGTCGCGACGATAAATTCCCGTTCTCCCCATGACTGCCGCCGCCACGTATGCGGATGGCTTAACGAGCGCAGGCGCGCATATTTTCGAGGCGCAGTTCCATTCCCCTCCAGAGATCTTTTTGTGATGTACCGTAGCTCTAGGTCCCCTTGTACACCGTTCTGTCGGTGCTGGCTTCGTAACGCCATATGGATATATGCAGGGGGAGAAGGAGATGCGGTACAGCTAATGCATGCTTACGCAGGAGCTTCCTTGCGCGAGAAGTTTGACTAACCACACGATTAGGGAGGAAGTGTGCGTATAGACTGGAAGTATTTTTTGTTCAAGAGCTTTTCTGGCTTCTTGAAGGCTCTCTCTCTCTCTCTCTCTCTCTCTCTGACAGTTAATGAGTGTTGAAATCAGTAGAACAAGCATTCTCTTGATGAGTAGCTCTACTGGGATATATGGCGGCTGACATTTGCGAGGCAAATGGTTAGCTATAAACTCGGACATTCGTCAAATGTCTCGATGCACGGGCACAACTTTTTCAAATATCTCAATTCAGTGAGATATCATTTCGAAGCAATATCTGAGAATTAAGAATAACAATTTATCGAACCAATATTTTTTCGAAATAACGACCGAAGCGAAAATCGTCAGCGTATTTCCGCTTTAATTATCTCTCATCGCCTGGCAATGAATTTGCATAGTCTCGGGATACTCCGGCGCTGTGTTGCTCAAAAAACATTTACCGAGAAATCATTAACTCTTCCTCGGCATAATTTATGCACACATACAAACACACACACACACACACACACACACATATCGCGCTCGACCCTGTCAGACGGCTCTAAAAATGTCAGCCTCTGCCCCCAAGAAGCTTTATTTCATTAAATAATTAAGTTTACTTTACCCATCGCGATCTCCATTACGAGCGGGCATTCTCCCTCTTGCTGCACGAGTACATCGAGCTTCAATTTTCCCCTCTCCGGCAATGTCCGTCTCTCTCTCTCTCTCTCTCTCTCCCGACGAAGGCTTTTAAAAATAAACAGTGAGAGAGAGAGAGAGAGAGAGAGAGAGAGAACGATGAGAGTGCAGGCAGCTGTGAAGGGACGGGTTCTGCACTCCCTCGCCTTGCCTCGCACTCGTCGTGTGCATGGGGAAAGCATACAAGCGGCTGCTTGTCTTATCGCCGCGACGTGTAATAACATGTGCTGCTTCCTCCTCTTTTTTGCCTTTCAATCTCCTCGCGGTTTAGTGTTTTGCTTCGCTCCCAGAGTCAGTAAATGCTCCGTGGACTATATACGTATGCTACGCAGTGTGTATATAGTCTGGGCGAGTACTTGATATTCGCGCTCGTGCTGAACAGCCTGTTTCTCTTTAATGTCCAACAACAGTATTATAAATCACTTTGGAAAACTAAGTTGTGCGTATAATTACTTGAAATTATAGTTGTCGGTGGAGCAATATTTGCTTTGCGTTCGAATTAAATCTTCTGTTAGAAAAAACAAATATACCAAAAATCGGATGACCGAGCAAAGAAAGAATTAATACTAAATTAAATATAAAAATTTGCACTAATTGATATGTACCCTAATAATAATTTTAATAAGAATATTTGTTCGGTAGATAAATTCGAGTTGGCCGAACATTCAGCAGCGCGGTAGCCCAATAAAGAAAGGCCACAAACTCGAAGCGAGCGATGCATCGGTAAGCCGTATATGTATATATATATTCCAGTATCCGCGGGATAACCGTATATGTAGAGAAGGAAGAGGGTAAAAAAGGATAAAAAGCAGGTCATTTGGAGGTCTAGTCGCGGCACGATCTCTCGCAAAAGTTTGAAGGCCTGCCCGCATACGAAATACTTCCGCGAGTTATGCTAGAAGCAGCTCTCCTCGCTTCCGCGCGGCTCCTTTTTCTACGCTACACTTTCATCGAAGAATCAAAGACCGCGCGCGGCCCACAGAGAGAGAGAAAGAGGGAGGCAAAGTGCACCAGTCGAAGAGTGAAGAGCACTGCAGGGCCAAGAATAAGGGCTTCCCGCCCGCGCCGCACGGAGTAGTGCAGTGTGCCGGTGCCGCCGCCAGGTTGGCACTTGCGATTCCGAGCCAACACACTCCTCCTCTCTCCGCGCGCCGCCCACCGCAAACTTCCCTCCGACGCCGTCTATTACACTTACACATACACACACACACACACACACACACACACATGCAGACACAGGCTTTCCCTTTGCCATCCCTTAAGCTGCGGTATACACGTAGCTCAACCGATCGAGCTCGCGCGCGATTCTGCTCTCGTATTCTCGACGTTCACGGTTTAATCAGCGCGCGCAACTCGATAGCCTTTGGAAAAGCGGCTAACTTTATAGCCGCGCGCACGTTGAAAGCGCGAATGAGAAGCCAGGAACAGACGAGGGAGAAAGAGTATAGCAAAAGGGGACTGCGGAGGAGGTGGGGAAGCGGATGGATTGTGCATCGAAGGAAGAAAGCAACAGCAGCAGCGACGGCAACGATTCCAGGAACGTGAGGGAAAGAGAAATTTCGCCTAATTTGTGAAAACTAGGGAAGACTGGTGCTGCTGCTGCTGCTATGCAGATTAAGCGAAGAGCCAAGAAGACGCATTAATGAGGATAAATATACGAGCGAGGAAAAACACGAGCACAAGTTCGAAGAAACAGCAGCAGTAGCGGCAACGCGGATCCGCACCACCGTAACTCTCTCTCTCTCTCTCTCTCTCTCTCTCGCTCACTCTACGTATTACACGATGTAGCTATATGTATACAGTCTGTCAGAGTTGTAGATCCGCGTGCGATTCGAATGCAAATCGAAAGGCTGGAACTTGTCGGACTACAAGGCGGCTGCTGCCTCCTCTATAAAGACAAGAACAGACCGAGAGCGGGAGAATGAAAAGAAAACAGACGCGCTGGTTTTGATCAATCAACGGCTGCTACCGCTGATGCTAACAGTCGCCATTGAGACCCACGCCATGCCGCGGTGGCCGCCTCCTTCCTCGCTCTGATAAATTTTGCGGAGGAAACGTGCAAGAACCGATACAAGATATAAGCGCACGCGAATCCACCGGATTAATTCAGTTACATCTTTTGTGGAGCTTTCCAGGAAACCGAGGAACCGAGAGACCGAGTTCACCCCCGACTTGGGAGAAAAAGTGGAATGGCGAAACGGGCTTCTTTCTCGGCTCTGTTCGGAATAGTAAAAAACCGTGGACGCACCCAAACGTAATGCTAAAATTCGTAGACCATTCGATATTAGCATTCACCGCAGTCTGTCTCATCGACCGATCTAAATTAAACCCTCCCCCGTGATTGCAGGTACTTTCTCGGAATCATAGTCGCCACATGCATAAACTAAACTCTCTCGCTCTCTCTCTTTCTCTCTTTGGAAAGTGCTCGATATCGAAACGACATCTGCATGGGGCAAGGAGCTCGTTCTAGCCTGGCTACGTCGATCGCTTTCATAAGCGCATATGGAGTGCAACAGAAATGGCCGGTGCAGAGAGACCAGCTGTGCGCGACGACGCATTGATTTTCCCTCGCGTGCGACTACTTTGGACACATCTCGATCGGCCAAACCGCACAAAGCAAAGTTTCCAGCTCTTACCCTCTCTGCTCGGGCAGGTTTAAAGCGATACCGAGCGAAATAGAAAAAAGAGATACAAGATTTCTCGAAAGGATGCATGCATAAATTGTCCTGAATAACAAGTATTTAAAACCTGGTTAATTAACGTCTTTAGTAATTGAAACCAAAGGTGCTGCATGGATTCAGTGTTTATATAAAAGAGAATGGAATAAAGTAAGCAAAAGGAGAATTAAACCCGTTGAGAAGTTAGTCTTGCGCACAACGAGTGGTCACAGATGCTCGACGCACTGGCCGGCAACGCTATAGCACGAACATAATCGTCGGTAAATGGCGCTGAATGGTGCGGAGAACCGGATCGAGACCATAGCGGCATCACCCCAAGGGATCAGCCAGACCCGAGGACCAAGCCTCCGACCCCCCCACCCCTCCTTGCCTCCTCCTCGCTTGTTCGCTCTCGAAGGATCGTTAAACAAATATAGGCTGCCGGTGCTGCTGCTGCTGCTGCTGCTGCTGCTGCTCTAGCATTTACATCGTCGCCCAGCGCGAAACAAGAGCGTGCTGCCACCAACGACGTCGACGACGACTCTTAACCGCCCCCCCCCCCTTCCCTTCCCCATCCAGTGCACACCCTCTATAGATCTTCCGGCTGCTTCTGAAAAGCTCTTCTGCAGGGGCAAACAAGAGCACCCAGGCCAAGCTTAAGTGTACCTAGATGTGTATATGTATATATACCAGACTGACAGAGGAAGTACGGAGGGAGAGAGAGTAGAGGAAGAGAGAGGGAATCCTGGATAAACTTTTAAAGTTCGCTATACAATATGTGTCTGCTGAAGGATCGATAAGCGTGCAGACGACTGACGCAGTTCTCCTATTAAATGCGCGAGTGTGTACGCGAATTTGGATTGTGGCCCGACTTGTATAGGTGCAGCTGGGTATACTTGCGTTGGATACAGGTTTCTTTGAGGGACTTGAATACGAAAGTTTTCGCCGAAAGCCGATTGGCTACCGATCTTTTGAGCTCGCGATCAAACCGCGCATATTCACGATAGACGTGCGCGCACGACGCGGCGCTCGCGAGCATTGAGTTTTAAAACTTTGCCAATGGCAGGGGCTTTTTACGTCTGACATTGTAGCCAGTAATGTCAGCAGTAAAAAGTATGTCAAAAACCCTCTTACAGTCGCGGAATGAGGGAATGGAATATCATAATATTACTTCAATCTTTTGACATTTTATTGCTTCTTTCCGGAATACATTTTATGAGCTTTCGCGTGCAGCCACTGCCTTGCCTTGACTTTATAAGAAGAACCTTAAAAAGAACTTAATTAATAAGGGTTTATTCAGTTTGAGTATCGAAAAGAGGCATATTGCATTATTCAATTTGCTTAATGAGATCCCTACAAAAGGGTTGACAGCAATAATGATTGAGTGTAATGAACGCGGGAATTTTCATCTTGATAAATTAAATAACGAGGGCGACTATCGAGTTATGCTATTAAAAAGAGCCACTGTGAAAACTGTTTAATGATATTGTTCTGCACTTCCCATACGCGTTCTGTTCATCATCGATGCTATAAATATTTACAATTCCCAAACGTGAAGTATCAGAGATGAACGTTCTCTACTCTCGACACTCATGGAACTGAATACACAAAGCCCGGCTAGAACGCGATTTACAAATTTAAATCAACGTGCACTGGAATTTAAATTTACCTACAACTCAACAATATTCATGTGCACAATGTATTATCCAATCAATTACAAAACCACCGAAGTTTGTAAATTAGATTCAGTGTTAAATACATTTTTTCAAATCTAATAATCTCAGCAGGAGAACTTATTAATATCTTACATCGACTGGCAATCGATCACGCGAATTGGTAAAAGACAATCTGAGGCTGTCCCGCATTGCCGCTAAGATTCGAGGATGGACGCGCTAAAAATCCAGGCGTCTGTTCGTACAATGAAAAAGCGATTCCGCGGCTTCTCTCTCTTTTTCTCTCTCTTACTCTCAGTCTTCTTGCCATCTCTGGAAAATCTGTAGGCTTTGGAAGCTGTTCCGGTCGATGGCACACCCTGAGAGATAGTGAGAGAGAGGAGGGGGGGGGGAGAAACAGAGTGAGAAGAAAGTGCTCCTAGCCCTTGTCTCCTCGAGAGAAGAGCAGAAGCTCGAGGGACATCGCATCGCATCTCTCTCTCTCTCTCTCTCTCTCTCTCTCTCTCTCTCTCTCTCTCTCTCTTTTGAGGAATGAGAAGATGCAGCAGCAGTAGCAGTAGCGGAGTATAGAGGCTACACAAGCACAAAGAAAGAGAGAAGTTTCACAAGCTGCATGGAGACTTGAGGCTATTATAAACGTGTACGCGAGTGTGTGGATGTGTTGATGCACGGGGTCGGGGCAGCCAATGCAGCCACCCACACAGCTTTAAGCACTTAAAGGGACATTGCATTTTTCTTGCGCCAGCGTTTATCTCTCTCTCTCTCTCTCTCTCTTCTTCGATGTGCCACTTTCACGCGGGAAATTACACGCTCTCCTGGTCTGCTCTCCTCGCTCTCCTCGCTCACTTCCATTTCACATTTTTCATCCGATACTGCACTCATATATATAGACAGCTGTTTCGTCTATTTTTCTTGTATCTTAGGACACGCGTGCGCAAGCGCTCGATGTATTTTCCTAGCGAGATCGCTTCTTTTAGCAGCTTTGCGCTTGCTCCTCGCACAGCGCCGGCAACGGTCGGGCGACAAAAAGGAAATA
This sequence comes from Megastigmus stigmatizans, assembly GCA_900490015.1. NCBI lineage: Eukaryota > Metazoa > Arthropoda > Insecta > Hymenoptera > Megastigmidae > Megastigmus > Megastigmus stigmatizans. The sequence goes on from UELV01152584.1 coordinate 22,169, forward strand.
ATGCTTTGAGGCGTAATTTACTGACTCTGCAGAAACAGTATTTTTAGATCGCCGCGCAGTTTAAGCCTTTGTCTCGAAACCCTGGGTAACTCGTTGCTTTTATTGCCGCCTGTTTTTCTAGTGTTTGTGTGCTTTGCTTTGCGAAAAGATATATATATTTATTAGAAGCCGAATGAGGGAGAAAGAGAGAGAGGCAGCGAACGAAAGAGAAAAGAAAGTCAAGTGCACAGAAATCAACGATGGTTTAATATGTCTTTTTCTTTTTGTCTAAGCAGTTGTGCGCTACAGCGGTACTGCAGCAGTGATAACTCGACTCTCTCTCTCTCTCTCTCTCTCTCTCTCTCTCTCTCTCTCTCGGTCTCTCTTGCATCCTCCATATATAAGCTACGAAGCGAGGCAGAAGAGGGTCGCCACTTCATTCTACATACAAGGCTATCAACCTGTTACTTCTCAAGTGCCAAGTGCATCATCCAATATTAATGTAAAAACTCGGGAGCTGGGCTCGAAGAAAAACCTCTGCTTTCGCTCTGCGAAACGTATTTAGCTCTCGCTGAATATATTATTACTTTCCCGCCGCGGCCGCTATATTAAGAAGTCGATTTTGCATCTCTCTCTCTCTCTCTCTCTCTCTCTCTCTCTCTCTCTCTCGTACCACTGTTACTTGAAATTTATTGGCTTGCTCTGCTACCAACTTGGCTTAAGATAATCGTTCAGATTTATAGTTTTAAAGAAGTCCAAACTAATTTTCACTTTAATGAAATATTGCTCATTTTCCGATATTCTGCATCGAGCGTATTTTATCTAGACTTCTTAAATATGCGTTTTTCCAATAACATCCATTCCGTATGTCTTATACATAGGTATAGAAGTATCAGACAAGGATAGTAATAATAGCCATAATAAAGATAGAAATGAATATTCATGATGGAAACTCCATCTGTTTTAGAATATTTTGGTTGATTACAATATCATTAATCTTGCTGCATCATAAAGCAAGATTAAAACGAAATTTTCAGTAAATATACGATTATTTATTACAAAATCCTCGATTGATATTAACAACTGTATCGATTTTTGAGGTATCGACTGCACAAAAGAGCCGATGAAGGATCATCGTGAATTCTTGATCGCAATCTTTTGTAACGCAGCTAAGGATAATAGAGAGGGAGCTTAAGGGGCTTAGGCTCTCGTTACAATTGATTAAATAGCGCGCCCTAATAAGATTACAAGCCAAAGCCGCGGAGCCACGCAATTAATTCGTAGATCATTTGCGAACAGATATATGACGCGCGACGGCGGCGGCGGCGGTAGTGGCAGAGCAGCAATGAATCGCGTCGCTATTGTTAAATTCATCGGAAGGCAATAAACTAGGGCTGAATCAAAACGCCCGATTAAGCAAAAATAAGTGCGAGCGATTTGCGCGCGGCCTCGAGAGCTGTTAACCCTTCTCTGTCTCGCGTACAGCGCCATATTCGGGAATTAATGAATCCAGACAGGCGCGAGAGGCAGTGCAGCACCGGCAGCCATTGGGCCGCCCGTCATAAATCGCTGCAAGAAACGAAAATTACCGACTACTCGGCAGGTGCGATGAAAAACGGCTGGCAATTTATTATCGGCGCGGAAGAAAGGCCTCGCCCGTATACCGATATATCGACGGAGCTCGTTGCGCAATTGCGTTACCTCTCTCTCACTCTCTGCAATGTGCATGTGCGAGAGGCAGATTTTATGCACACGCGTATATACAGCTATGCATGTGACGGGCTCGTATTTAATTATACGCGAGCAACAGCGGCTAAGCTCGACGGATAGGCGCCTCGACGATGAGAGATCGAGTCGATCATCATCGACAGCACCCTGTGCGCGATAAAGAAAAAAAGAAGCGAATGCTCATTAAAAAGAAGATGTATTTTACACTGAGAACGTCAATTCTAAAAGTTATGAGATTTAAGATTGTAATTTATTGATAAAAATATATCAAGGCTGATTCTAAAAAATATATATATTTTTTTTTCCTATAATGTTTATCTTAATTTGGAAGACTAAGCGACATTTGTATAGGTGTAAAACGGCCGTTTCAATATCTTATTTCTCTCTGTGAGCAATGGTGTCTTATCAAGCGTATAGTAAAGCTTTGATGTAGCCGTGTTATTATAATGGAAAAGTTATGACGGTGTCCCATCTCCCATGTCGCACGGCAATACTTTGTGTCGGATCGAGTGGAGAGCTTAATCGCATCTAAACCCGACGCCTGCGCGCTTTATCTATATCTTTCTTCATCTTTCTCTCTTCCCCTTTTTCTCTCCCTCCCTATCTCTCTCTGTCTTTCTCTTCCCGGTTGAGAGACGAGGACCTCATAAATCCGATGAAAAAGAGTCGCGAGACGAGAGGTGGAAGAGTTGAAAAATACACGGATCGACAGGTGACAAAGTTCCGCGATCATGTTTAAGAATACTTGTGTATAGACGCTGCTTTTGAATTTCCGGTGAAAAAGATGTATTCTTATCACTGGAACGGTATAGTTGATGTTACTAGCTATTAAAAATTATTTAAAGTATCGACTGTTAGATTATTTAAAAGCTAATTAAATATATTATTCCTATTTGGATTTAATTACTAATGTGTTTGCTTGGATGAATTTTATACTTTATTGGGGTATTCAATGACAATTTTTGTTATTTATATATTTATTCTCGAATAGAATAAATTTCTTTCTGTAAATATAAAATTGTCAATATTTTATGTTCATGTAGTATTTGTAATAAATATGTAAGTATGAATTTAGTTGTTATGAATAATCAGGCTCTTTTCGTGCATTTCATTCTGCGTTCAAAAGTTCAAATAACACTTTTTATGTTTAAATCCAGATCATAATTAAAATTTAATACACAATATCGAATCTTTACTCATCAATAAATATCTGGAGGAAATTTCCTGGGAATGATAAGAGATTGAAGTTCGTTTCAATAGTGTTTAGCGGAACCGTTTAGAGTATTACTGAATTATGTCTTCCGGTGAACGGTAAATGCATCTCCTATCCCATATTTGATTCACACGCACCAGAATAATCGACAAAATCCCAATATATCACGCTTAATTCTTTAAGTGAAATTTTTCAGTTCCACACGCTGAGTGGATTGCTTTTCAAGTGAATGTTTTCATTGTAAAGTGATAAAACCATTTTCTAGCAATCGAATAAAAAAATCGCTGCTAATTTATTGGCGTTTAGCTTTCTCAAACTTAATTATTTGTTACAATATATATTCCACATATAATTTATAAATAAATTAAGTAATAAAACATTTAAAAATAACTTAAAAATTATTTATAAAATTTTATTAACTAAATTTCCAACATAAATTATAGAATAAAAAATTATATTTTTATAGTATTTGAATATACAAATAAAATGAGATGTGAAACATTAAAATCCATAAAACTATTCTTGTTTAAAAAAGATTCTAACCAAATTCAAATATCTTCAAAACTCATTAACCAAATATTTCGATAAAATATACAGGTACAAAAATGATATTTATATATAAAATTTTGAAAAGTTTTACTCCCATTATCGAATGCCATAGAAAATCGATTTTTTTCATAACATCATTATTTTCACAACAAATAACAAATCTTAATGCTTGGAAATTAAGAAAATTCATGCTAATAATAATTGAATAAATTTTTATAAGGATTGATAAAGAGATTTTTTAAATAACAAAAGAATGACGCCAACTATTTTGAAAAATAATGTCTCAAAACCCCACAAGTGAGATAAATGAAGAAGAATCTGATGGAATAAATCGTGAATACCAGGTAAAATATTGCTTTGCAAAGAAATTATGCGTTTGAACCATGTCAGGGTAAGTTGTAGAATGATTTAATTTTAATAATCATTTTCGTTAATAAATCATTAAGCTCATTACGTTTTCAAAGTAAGTGATAAAAACTGATCGTTATGGCAGAAATATAATAATAAAAGGAGTTCTACTTTTTAAACTAAATATACTTTTTTTCCTTTATATCTATTCACTTTTTTACTTTCATCACGCAGCACAGTGATAGCAAACTAATTTTCTCTTTCACTTTGTGTATTTAAGCCCGGAAACCATGAAAAACCAATAAAAAAAACCGAAGTCACTAATTGATTGCCTCGCTCGAAGGCTTTCCATAAAAAAGAAAGCAATCTTCAAAAAATGAGAAAATAAACATTGTCTACCAGTGTCAACACCGAGAAGCAACTATAAAAAATTGAATCTCCAGCTCATCGAAAGCTTTTTCTATAAAATCTAAAAGAATGCAAAGCCGAATTTGCCAGAAAAAGTCAGTAGATATATATTCTATAAGAATAAAGCTGTCATTTGACATCACGCGAGAAAGGCATAATCCATGCATTGATGTTTTCACTTGAAAGATGGGAAATTTTCAGCATGACTCACTCTTTGGTCTAGCAAAGTGATTCGCTGCTATTCCAAGCTCATAGGCAGTATGTGGACCAAAAAAAGAAACACTATGGGATCCGCGTTTTTACGAGATCAAACTCGTCGGGGCTCGCAGACGCATCCACCATCCGCGGCAAGCTAAGGCACAGCATTAAAATCAACAATACATCAAATCCACGTATTCCCATCAACTAGATTGCAATCTCCTCAGCGTCCCTCATCCAACAAACATCAGACAGCAGTGCAGAGAGGCAGAGTGCGCGCACGAGGATGAGAGAGAGAGAGAGCGATCTGAAGAATTGATTAAAGCGCTCTCGCTCCCTCACAAAGAGCCGCGGCGGTGGCGGCGGGAGCACAGCGAGCTCTCATGGATACGGTGCAATGCAAACCAAACCGCACTCATTAGTAATTAAATTACACAACCGCTTAGGCAAACCTTAGGCAGCGGCAACTCCGCCAGCAGCCGAAACGACCGACCAGAGGGAGGCTCCGGTATACGCGTAAGTTTGCGTGACGCGCGCCTAACTCGCGCAAATAAACGGGCGCCCGCTACCTCGCACTCGCCTGATTCCTCCTACTCCTGCTGGAGGCAAAGCCCTACACATGCGCGATCCAGGGCCAACTTCTTATATGCGCGTAGAGTCGTGGACTACAGCGGAGAGAGGCCGATCTCGATTATGCAGGCGTTATGTATACCCCCGCTGAGCAAACCGACTCGGGACTTGTACAAGCAAGTGCGCGCTTCGCTGCGGAGAAATATTAAGATGCAACAGCAGCGGCAGCTCGATCAAAGCGACCTGCCCTTGCAGCTTAAATATTCCGAGCTGTTTGCCGAGCCTCGGCTGCTGTTTGTTTCTCAACTGGTAATGAAGGCTCCCGTGTGTATATGTCTGTGTGTGTGTGTTCGAGAAAAGTGCAGACAATTTTGTTGGATAAAGCTACAGAGCTGACGATACGTGAGTGATGGTCGAGTCATCGGTTATAACAACGCGAGCAAAGCGTCTCTCATCTAACCCGACGTATTGCCTCTGTTTATTCTATCCGCATCCCTACAGCCAATTCTTTTTCTCACAAGTATAGAAGGAGATGGATCTTCTCGTGAGATATTTGTTTGCGATAAAACAACATGTGTAGCTGCTGCGAGCTAACGGTCTTGAAAACATATTTGTCTTCCAAACTAAAGTGATTTCGTCATGCGACGTAAAAACGTAACACAAAGTGCTTAGGTCTCCAATTTAAAAAAAAAGAAAATATTGGAGAAAAAGAATTATTACAGGGATTTGCTGTAACTGTGTCTCTGATGTAGTAGTGGATGAATCAGCCTTTAATGCAGTGCACATCTCATGTTCTAGAGTTGCATGCACACTCTGTGTATTCTTGTACTACAAGACACAGTGTTTTTTCATGCGATCTTTCTGCTGTATCATATGCAAAGAATACCTAATACACTTAAAGCATGGCTAAGCTTGGGACGTAAAATTCAAGCCGCACCGACGACTACCCCAGTACATAAAACTGCGAGCCATCGGTCGAAAAAGGAACAAAAAGAGATATAGCTGCTGGGGAAGGGATCGAGAAATCTCATCCGGCCTTATCTCGAAACGAAATCTGGATTCGCGATGGTTGCCGTAGGTTCACAACTATATATATATATATATATAGGGTGTAGCCTCGGTAACTCGGATCCGCAAAATTCGCGTCCGTCGAATTCTCGTTTTGCTATCTCGCAATGCCGGGGAATGTGTATGAGATATACTCGCAGGCGGAGGCTGATGCAGCTACTCTATCTCGCTGGGAATCGCGATCGAAAAGTCAGCCGGACAAATTGGCTTCGATTCGAGATAACGGTATAAATCCATGCCGGTCCACGCGTATATACGTGTCTTTCTGTGTGTCTATATATGTTACGCGTACGAGTACATATATATATATATATATATGTGTGTGTGTGTGTGTGTGTGTG
>UELV01152586.1:0-30796 GCA_900490015.1 Megastigmus stigmatizans
TTGTAGGTATATATATTTTTTCGTAATTTTCCGCGCAAGCAAAAACAGTATTTAGTAAAATTAAATATTCTTCTAAACAAGTTTATAATCTTCCAAATTCAAATTTTACCGAGTAATTATAATTGTATAAGCTGTGAGCCACAAATGCAAATTTCCCGGTAGATTGGTTTTATTAGATATTTGTTTTAATCCATTTGAATCCGTTATTTCTACTAGGGAAATGTTTGGTGCTTAAGAATGAGTTTTTGGCCGATCCGGAACGGGCCTAAAAAAATATAGTATTATAGATTTAATGCTTTTCAGAAAAACGTAAATTTTTCTTATGATTTCCCACTAATTGTTTAACGCCAATTTAGATAAAGCATATATTAAAATTTCATTGAACCCTGCAAAAATATTTTATTACTACATCATTTTGACGTCTATCTATGCCCTCCACATTATAAAATGAGTTACTTTTACGGATGTGGATCTCTTTTAACTGATGCTGTAATTCCAGCGACTTCATATTATTATCCTGCTTAATAGAACAATAATTTCTTGAAAATGTTAAGTTATTCCTTACGCTCGTTCTTGATTCCAGACTTTACAGCTTTCAACTTGACTGATCCCTGCATTATTAAGTTATTTTGATATTTTAAGAATATAAGAAATGAATAATTAAAATACCGGTAATGTAGGATCTGCGTAAATATCCGGCATTCCCTTCAAACGCTAAAAACGTTCAAACTCTGCTATTGGCTATACAATTTTACGTTTTGCTTCCGTTTAAATGACATTTTTCATTATTTGCACAGCTCTCCGCGAATTTGGACTGTTCAATATTAAGTGTGGATCATCGCGATGACCTTGCCAGAAATCTGCTACACAAGGCTGTAGAGAAGAATAGCGAATATTTGGTGAAATAGCTCAGCGAGAGCGGTTTTGGCAACGTCAATGCAGAAGGCTTTCGAGGTCCTGTAGTTCCTCTGTGCAGATTTCCGCAATGCAAAAATCATCAATTATCTTCTGATGGATAGTGGATCGCATGGTGCATAGTAAATCGAAAAAATCATGTGATCAAGTACGTCAAATTCGTATAATTTCTATAAAATAGCAATGATTTCAATCTTTAGGACGATATATTTTTATGTTTTGCGCATGACCAGCATTTCTTATAATATAAATTACGCTCTCTATAAAAGTAATTTAAAAGATTCTTAGATGACCATATTTTTACATCCTTTTTGGAAGAAAACTAGCTATTTGGAAGAATACTTGTTAAGAATCATTCGTAAAGAAAATAAACTTTCTTCTATATTCATCACTAATAATGTCGATTTTTGATTACAGGTTGATTACAGTGTGCAGGCGACAAAGTGTAAAGCGAGGAACGTGACACTTTCCAAATTGATTCTATAGACTACTAGGCGCAAACGTGGAATATCGAAGTGTAAATGGCTAAATGACATCGCGTCTAAATGTTTTTACTTCACTCACTGATTCATTGCCTATACCTCTTTTGCATTACGCTGTGAGAAAGAGAAATGCAATTCCAGTAAAGCAGTTAATGGAAGATGATGTCGACGTTTCTGTTACTTACATGGGAGATCAATCTACTTACACTGTTCTACATATGGCGATTAAACAGATAATCCAAAAAAACAGACGCGACATTCTATAAGTCGTACTGGAGAATGAAGCGAACGCTAATAAAGGCGATGTGATTGGCGCAACACTGCTACTATACGCTCTTGAGAAATGTCATGTTGAAAATTATCAAACTTTTATATGACTACGAAGCTATAATTTCACGACAAATGATTCTAGAGGCGACAGTGTTTTGCACTATGCACTGCTTAATCCACGTCGAGAAACCATCAATTTCCTTATTGATAAAAGTTTTAATGTCAATTTTTCGTTTGGTGTAAGAATCAGTAGGAAGAAAATCCGTTCTTGACGTATAAGGAGATGAGGGACTACGTGCAAGGTGGAGAATTCAGGGAATCAAGTAGACTCCCCACATTTTTATTACTCGCCCATAGAGAAAAGCTCGAGTGCTTGAATGTTGTGATTGATCACGATGACCTACAGCTGATCAAATACCATTCATTCTTGAAAGAGAGTTTCGATCATTTCCAGCATGAAAAGATGAAGTGCGAAATAGTTTATCGAAATAGTCTCACTAGGTTTGATATTTTGTTTACGAGTGAAAGGAATATGTCTGTTGCCAGGAACGAGGATGCGGTGACATCCATTAGAAAGTTTGTCCCAGCCTTGTCTAAGTATATACATAAATTAAATATCAGCAGATATTCAGAAGCATATTTCTTATAGGAGTTCCTAAACGAAGTTTGGAAACAAACGTATCACGGAATAAAGACTGGGGAAACCGTCGCGCCAAGAGCGGTGTAGCAGCGCCACTATAGCAGTAGTGTGCAGCGGCTACTCTGTTTCTGCAGGGGTACTGGTTACCCACCCACTCACTAAGGAGAGTTGAGATAATTTCTTTTCCATTAATTATCTCGAAACTTTACACTCATCGAAATCGAATAAAAAATCATTTCCAATGTAAAATTTTACGCTCTTTCAATTGGTGTAAACCATTTTGTTCTAGCCTAAGCCGTTATCGAGATATAAGCAAATAAAACTTTGAAACTCTGTTTTCGCATGGAACCTCTGGACCTAGGAAGTTGAAAATATGAAAATCGTTTTTTTCGACCCCGATTTACCTAATAACCAAAATGCAGTCGTTTCTATTTCATTTGTGTTTTGTATCTTGTTACTGTACTATATGTATCTTGTTTATTATACTATAGCATGGGCGAATGGTTCTCCTAGAAAAAGTGAACTGCTCTCCCGTTTGAAGGACAAGCAGCTCGTCGTACGCGTTGATTAACAACAACACCAGTTGAGGCAACTGCTCCCCCAGTCTTTTTTCCGTGTAAATATAAATAAGCCCAAGATAATTGTAAGCGAATTGAACTTTTATTTTTTAAACCATTAATTTATTATACATTATATTTAATACACATAACTAATTAAAACATGTTATATTGAAATATATTTCTTTTGTGTCATATTTCCTTATCACGAAATCCTTTCTTGAAACTGAAAGCAATTTTTGTATGTAAAATATTGATACAATATGATTTACAACTCTTAAAAATGGACAATTTTTACAAAAATATTTACTACTGATATTAGTTTTTGAATGATAATAATACTTTTTTGTATCCAATACACTTAAATTGCTATTCTAACTATAGTTTACATAATATCTTACATTATTTATTGCTCACTATATACATATACATAAAATATAGTATAATAGTATTATTACAGAGGCACACAATATCAAAAAGTATCCTGCACTTGAGATCTGAGTAGGCTATTCTGATATGTACACATAGAGATTTGATAAACTTGAATCTAATCTCAGAATAGAGCCATCATTATGCGATTTTCAGATATCTTATGTTACAAGAACTTCGAGATGTCTCGAGATGTCTTGAATTACGAAGATATTTTTTTTATTTTTTTGGTAAGTAGCCTTACATGGCGCTCGACACATACTTTTGCCAAAAATATAAATATGTTTATTTAGCAACGTTTCAAGAGCGTCTTGAAACTATGCTCCCCTTTTCAAGCTTAATCACGTAGCAAGAAATAACATATAAGAAATGAGAGAACCAATATTATAGTAATCCATATTGCTCCGTTCTACTCTACCCTACATATAAATATGGACTGATGTGATGTATCTTTAAAACTATGTTTTGAATAAAAAGTAATTCCTAAGAGTTTTATGGAATTAATTGTATTTAATTGAAAACTTTTTATGTTGTTGTAGTAAAAGACTACAATGTATAATAATATGTAATATTGTAAATTTTATCACTATTATCGAAAAGAAATTCAATTAAAAAAATTTGTAATTTCAATTTATAGTAATCAGGTAGAATAAATTTAATTTTGTAGGGGAGAATAATTCATATAGAACGAGTGTTATTTCAAATTTCGGGGCATCACTAGTGTATAACTACCCCTCAAAAGGGTCATTTTCGGGAATTTATTAAAAGAAAAGTATTGCATCGAATGTTTTGAAATTTTAAGGATGTACTTTTGATAAATGATCTATCTACAGTAATTTTTTGTATGAAAATAATCATTTCTCAGCGACTTATGCGCGATCTTTGGAGTCGTCAAAAAAGTTCTCTTAAAATTGCTGCGGTGATCGTGGCCTTCAGAGTGCTTGAAATAAAAAGAATTTTTTTCGTAAAACTATAAAGTATTTTCCATACAATAAAGCACGATTATAAAAAAAATAAATTCCAAAAAAATGACGAAGTTAATAATTTGAAGCACATATTTAGGATCGAAAGTTTATTAGAGGCGAAATTTATACATGTGAGTAACTGTAAGTAACCGTAAATAACTGTTATTAACTGTCAATATTTGTTATAAGTAGTTATATAATTGTTTTGAACTTGTTTCAAAATTTATAAATGAGAAAAACTGTAATTAACTGTTAAAAACCTTACAGAGCATATACTCCTAGGACATGCGAGTGGAGTATATGCTCTAAGGTCAAAAACTGTTGAAAATACTGTTAATATCAGTTACAAACTGATTGCAAATGTTTATAACTGTTGTTAAATGTCTTAATCTGAACATTTTATAACAGTTATAAACAGTTCTAAACAGTTATAAACAGTTTTTAACAGTTATTCATGGGGTATTAGGAAAAAAATTCCATTAGGGTATTCTTTAAGTTTTTTAAAACTTTGTCCTTTTTGAGACTGGACATAATTTTTTAAATTAATTTTTTTCTCGGAATAAATAATATTTATAAGTTCTTTTTAAACATTGTATTTTATTTTAATCATCTATAAACATTCTCCTAAACAATGTTCATCAGAGGCTACATACTCCTATATAGACATAGACTCCAGAGTCCAGAATCAGATGTTATGTATATATCTATATATAGTATAAATATATGCTATTTTCTCAAAATGGCGTCGATGAGGAAGTTAGCTATCCAATTTTCTAATTTAGTAAATATTAATAAAACTTTACACAGGTATTATACAATTATTGTCTATTTGATTCTTCATCAATTTCATTTTCTATTTTAATTTTTATTATGTTATGACAACCTGTAATATAATCTATCTATAATTTATGTACTCTGAAATAAAAACATAACCCTAAAAATCAAAATTATTTTTAATTATTTATTTTCAGATTAAAAATAAATAATAGTGAGAAATTTTATAGTGTATTTCCATCAGTATATGTCAAACCAGTATACACTAAAGATGTTCAGAAAAAAATGGAAGATACTGGAGAAATAAAAGAGATAATGAATTTGCCCATTAAACCTGCTTTTACAGATGAAACTTCTTCGGAATTTCATGATCCAGTAGTCAAGTTTGTATACATGTTTATTTTAATTATAATTTTTTTAATACTTATTTTTTCAAACAAATTTTTTGCTTTTAGTAAATTTTTAAATTACTTAATGAGGAAAGGCAAAAAAGAGACAGCTAGAAATGTTCTTGAAAAGACATTTGAGAATATCAAGCGAATTCAATTGGAAAAATACAATAAATCTACACCTGACATTCAGGCTGAAATTGAATTAGATCCATTGAAAATTTTACACCAAGCTATTGCCAATAGCACTCCTGTGTTAGAACTTCAAAAAATGAAGCGAGGAGGTCAAACGTATCAGGTAGTCAAATTATAACTTTTTATTTCTTTAGTATATATTTTTAAACTTAAAAATATTATTGTAACATTTTTTTAAGGTCCCTGTTCCACTTAGTGAGACTAGGGCAAGATTCCTAGGTATGAATTGGTTAATACGCTCTGGACAAGATAAACCAATGAAAATGAATTTTTGGGAAAAACTAGCATATGAATTGATTGATGCATCAAAGAATCAGGTATGTTTAACTTATCATTATTGTTATAACAGTATTCTAAAAAATTATATATTTTTAGGGTAGGGTCATTAAAAAGAAGCAAGAACTATATAGGCAGTGTGAAGCTAATAGGGGTTACGCACATTTTCGATGGCAATAATTATAGCAATTGTTATTAATAAATGAATTTGTAAAATATTGTTTTAATTAAATAAATACATTTTTATATATTTACCTTGTACCTTTTTAAACAATATTGTTCATTTGGTTTGAAAGTAAAAAGGAAAATTTTTACGTACTTTAACAAATTTACTTTTCAAAAAATGTTTAAATCCCATCTTTATGAAAGCGATAAAATATAAGCGAGATACACAATTGGTTTCTGCGTATAGCTAGAATTAGATATCTGACCGTGTTTTTGAATTTTAAAAATACTAAAACTAAAAATAGTTTTATGGGTAGTAAGAATTTAATTTTTTAAAATAACATTTATTTTAATAATTTAAAACTTAACCTCAAATTATTAAAGCGCTACAATTTCATTACAAAACTTAAATAATCAATTAAGTTTTTTAATGTTTCGTTTAAAATTAAACAGATAGACTACCCAGGTAAAACTGCTAAAGGATCTAAAACTGCGTGTTCTTATTAATATATTTTAAATATAATCCTAAATCTTATCAGGTTAGGGTAAACTATATAAGATTAGCCTGTACAGTGTACAGTGCACAGGCTGCCTGCACTTAAATTTTTAAATCCTAAGAACGTATTTTACATTTTGCAGTACATGTAAACGCGACTTTATAAATTTTAAATAGAAATAAGAGTGCTAAGACTGTTCAGAGGTGATTTTCTTACCTGACGTGGAAAATAGCCATGGTTAACATATTGTTTGTTTATAATATAAAATTCTGTTTATTTTTGAATGATATCAAACTAGTTAATGTAGCTGAATAATCCTTATATTGCTCCATTTGAAGTAACTCTAATATAACGACTTGCTGTTAACAAAACTGAAGCAAAAGCTTACAAGATGACAACAGCAGATTGGGATGAAGTGAAGAGGCTAGCTGCTGACTTCCAAAAAGCGCAGCTAAGCTATACATTGCAAAAGTAACAATAGCAATACCTATGCATAATAATTTCATGAAATATTTATTTTTTTTACACGCTTTAGTATATTTGATTTCATATGTTTCACTTATTTATTATTAAATAAACATTCAAAATTTAAAATTTTTTAGATTATCGGAGCGCAATTGTGTAGAAATTATAATGAAACTTACTGAAAACAAGCTCTTAGATGTTATTTTTACAAATGATGGTAAAGAATATGTCACACCACAACATTTGATGAAGGAAATTAAGGATGAACTGTACATTCATGGAGGACGTGTTAATTTAACAGAATTAGCTAATATATTAAATGTGGATTTGTCTCAGATATCAAAAATTGCTGCTGATATTGAAAAGCATGACAAAGGATTGAAAATAATATTAGGGCAGCTGATAGACAGAAGTTACATTGCAAAAATTGCGGAAGAAATTAATGATAAGCTTAATCAAAATGGTTTTATTAGTATATCAGATTTAACACTTTACTATGATTTGCCAGCTGAATTTTTGCAATCATTGATTGAAAAGGAATTAGGAAAAACTATATTAGGCAAACAAGATACACAAGATCCACGTATTTTTTATAATCAGGGTTATATAGCAAGGAATGAAGCTAAAATAAGAGGTGCACTATCAGCTATCACAAAGCCAACTCCAATTTCAGCAGTTTTAGGTCAATGCTCTGTTCCAGAAAGAATATTCTTTTGTGAGTTTTTATAAACCTTATAATATAAGATTTATTAAATTCATTTTTAAAATTTTCAAATATTCTTAAAATATATATTATAGCAATTTTAGAAAATCTTCAAGAAAAAAAGCAAGTACCAGGTATAGTAACTGGCAAACAGAGCAGCAATAGTATCTATGTTCCTGCTATATATTCCAAAAGCCAGAGTGAATGGGTGGACAACTTTTATAAACAGAATGGATACCTTGGTTAGTGTGTATTATCTTTTCATCATTTATCTTTGTACAATTTTATTGTAATATTCAAATTAATTTAGAATACTTTATAAGTTTTTAATAGTTAAAACTGAATATATCTTTTAGAATATGATGCGCTATTAAGACTAGGTATTTCGGATCCAAAAATTTTTGTGAAACGTCATTTTCCAAATGAAAATTTAATATACCTCGACACTGTAGCAGTTGGATCTGTACTTATTGATCAAGTTGATGCTAATATTGAAGAAGTTGTGGCAACTGGATCATTTACTGATATCTATCCCCTTTTACCATCAGTTTTTAGCCCCAAAGATGTTGAAAGACTTTTAAAGGAATCTTCATCAAGGATAAAATCTACCATCCATATTTTCGCCACAACAGTTATTATATCTGATGCTTTCTTACAAGCTCTGTATAAACATTTAGAACCTATAGCTGAAAAAAAAGCTAAAGAAGCAGTTGAAAGTGGCCAATGGCTTCAGTCAATAGTTGAAAGCAAAATAAAATCAAGGACAACAGAATCTATGGACTCAAAAATGGATAGAAAAGCTGAAAGAAGAAAGAAAGCATCTAGTGGCAAAGCTGGTGGTGGTAGTCAAGGAAGAGAAACTAAAACAAAATCTACAAAAAAAAAGTATCAACAAGGTAAAAATCAAGATATTGATTCAGATGATGAACAGACTTATCCTTTGTCTGGAAAAGTTGATTTAAATTTAGTGAGTACAGGTGATATTAAAAACGAATTAAACAAAGATGATAACTTAGCTGATATGGATGAATTAATTGATGAATTAGCAATTCATTTCCAGTCTTTGCTTAATAAACATGTTGCGGTTGTAGCTGAACAGTTGTTACAAAAAAATAATACAACGAATCTTAATGAAATAGATGATCAACTTAATGCTCTAATAACAAATATTCGAATTTTTGACAAAGGAATAAAGTGCTTGGAAAAAACTACTCAAGGACCAATGATTAAGTACCTTTTAAAAACACTAGCAGTAGATTTTGTGACAGAAATTTTCAAATTGGCAGCGCATCAAAATGTTATACAATGCTCTCCTAATTTAACGACAGAAGCAAGGCAAAAAATGCTCCAAGATTTACCTAAAGACATAAAAGAACCTCTGGCAAATTTGCACAAAGTGGTGGCAGGAAGTTCTTTAGAAGACTTTTTTAACGCTGTTGAACCAGCTATGTTAGCTTGTTGTTTAGTTTTGAGAAAATATGATAAAAAAAAGGACAGACCAGTTATTGTTGGTCATAGAGAAGCTTTGCTAGAACAGCTAAACAATACACAAGATCCTGCACTGACTTTACACTTGACAACTACAATACTTTTTACAGCAGCCACTCAAAATGCACTTCATATGTCCGGAAGACATGTTTCATCTATTCTATCATTTTTACAACCATACTTAGAACAGAAACCAGTTACTGTACTTTCCAAATATCACGGTAAATAATGATTATAATTTATAAAATTAACTTGATAATTTGTGAAATATTAATAAGTATTTTTGTTTTAGATTTAGTATTGCAATTTTTAAGTTCCTCTGACACTACTGCAAAGGAGCAAATACAAAGACAATTAGAAGATGGTCTTCAGGAAATTAAAACTATTGCTAATGAATATAAAAAGCAGTTGAAGATAGATAAGGTTCAGGAGTCTTAAATAGGAATTAAGGAAATTTTAATATAAAACATTGATCAAATACAATTGTACATTTCAATTTATATGAATTGTTTTAATTTTATAGTTTTGAATTATACTTGCAATGTTTTAAAAAATCTGAGTAATTAATTTGTTTGAAAATACCGTCCGTGTTTTAAAAATTTACATCAATTACTATTTGGCTTAAGTTTTACATTTATATATTTTTTCTATAATAAAAATGTGTATAAAGTTGTTTCATAAACTTACTTTACCTTATTTAATTATTTTGCATATTAAAACAATGAATTAATCTATTTTATATGACTTTAATGGTTTATAATATATAAATTTTACTACTATATATTTGAATAATATAATTAGAGTGATAATTCAAATCATTATTTACATTTAAAAATTTTAATTGAAATATATCTTATGTTGATATTTTATTTCTTTGTTTATATTATTCTTACAAAACAGCTGAGATTAATTAAGCTTAACAGATGTCATACTCGGTCATAGCAAGGTCATACTCCATTAAAATTACATAAGTTGTCATAGTGTTCGACAACTGCACAGACCATTCTGAGCATTAAGATTACCATATGAAATCAAGTATATATGCTGAATGCTAGCTGATAATTTTTTTTTTGAGAAACTTATCAACTTTCATAGCGTGGCTAGGTTCTATTACGTCAGTCAAGAATTCATCTCTTCAGAGTTCTTGTGACAGCTTTAAGACCTGTTATTTTAGTTTAACCTTTAATCAAATATGTCAGGAAAAAGTTTGATTAACTCAATTGGTGATAACGTGAATGAATCGTTAATTGGATGTATTTTGACATATCCGAATCTCGAATTGCATACAACCAAAAGAGTTGTTTTAAAACCTGCAGTAAGTTTATGTCGCTACTTTTTATTGAAAATAAATAGTTTTTATATGTAGGTATTTTAGTAATATATTATTCAAAATATTTTGAATGAAAACAAAGAAATATAATTTTTAACAAATTGAGAGTACGAAAATACTTAACAATATAGGTGCATATTGTATGTAATCGGCGAGTAAGGAAGAGGTGGTAAGTTAGCTGAATATAAGATGAAAGATAGTAATGGTATTACGACCGAGTTGGATGTGAACTGTGACTTCTTAATAAAAAAGGCGAACGAACGCGACAAATGCAGATTAAACTTGATAAGAGATCTTCAGTTACTTAATTAAAATAAACGGTAGGTAAGCCCTGGTAGATAATTAGCTAACTTTACTTCACCTCTTCCTTACTCACCGATTAGCTGATGCGATCGCGAGCTGTCTAATCTTAGTTATTAAAAAATGTACAGAATTATTTTTTTTAAAAAATATTATCGTTACATTGAAAATTTTAATACCAATTTAGAAAAATGAACCATTGAATATATATCATTAAATTTTTAGAATTTTAATAAATCGTTAAAATAATTTATAAATTCTTCTAGGAAAATTTAAATAGAGAATTTACGTGTGATGTTCTAAATAATGATGTAGGTTTCGTACGTTGCCCCTAGACTCTACTTTTTATTCCAATCTCGTGGGTATCCTCTTTTATCGGTTTGCCTAAAGAAGCAAGCTTATTGTAGGAGAATAACGCAAGTAAAGTTAAATTTAATTGGTTTTCATTTATACTCGGAAAAAAGCATATCTTGATATTTCTTGCACATATAGGTATAGTGACACAAAAACTACTTCAGAACCGATTTTTAATACGCTAATGTGTTCTGAGATAATCAGTTTCCTTAATAATGTTTAATAATGTTTAAGTTTGCACAATAATAAAAACTCGATTTTTTAATAAAACATTTTTAGTACGGAAGACTGCAGTTTGATTATTTTTTTAAATCTCACTCAAATGAATATAATTATTATATTATATTATAACTTCAAAAATATTTGATATAAAATAGAACTTCTAGGGATTACAAACCAAGTCATATTTGATTAAAAAGTATGTACCATTCAGTAAAACAACAGCTTCCCGTTTAAAATATAAATACATACCCTAACTCTTGATTCACAAGGATATGATCAGGGATGCTATGCGGGGTTTGGATTTTATTTAAACTTTCATAGAATTACTTTTTGTGTATAACATGAGATCAGTGCCTCAGCGTTCTTCTTTAATATGACGTGGTTTCAAAGACATTCGATTACATTCATGCCGAAAACATTGTATATGCTTTATTTTCGTTAAATCAACATGGATTGGTATCTTGAAAATTAGGGTATATTTAGAAAAACGCTGAGACACGGTTCTCATTATCTTAAAATGCCTGAGTTTCAAGAAAATCCAGAACCCTGTATTCCTGCAGGTCATCTCGTTAGCCTCCTATAAGAGGATATTTTTCTTTTGATATAAGTTATAAATTAACATACATATATTTTAACAATACTTTTGTCTGAAACAATTATTAGTATTGTTACTCACAAGGAGAGGGCTATGGAATGTGGGTTCTGGATATTTTTAAAACTTTTAAAAATTATATTTTGTGCAAAATAATGATGACCCGTGACGCAAACCTGATAAAGCGAATTGCGGCAATTTTGTAACAGAAGCATTTCCTATAAGATTTTATAAACATTTTCAGTGGAATGAATCGAGTAATAAAGTGTCAATAATTAGTGGAGGCGGTAGTGGGCACGAGCCATTTTCAGCCGGTTTGTAAAATTCCCTTTATTCAAATTTCTTTTAAATTGCATTAGTTCAATAATGATAACCTATTCATTAGGTTTTGTTGGTATTGGAATGTTGTCAGCATCGGTATCTGGCTCTATATATACTGCACCACCTTCGAGTCATATACTTCACGCTATTCAGTGCGTATCATCAAATAATAATGGTACGTGAAATTCAAACGATCCCTTGCATTCGAAGAAAATAATTTTGCAAAAAAGTCCCATAGGTATACAAGAATTCTGGCGCAGCATTTATGATGCAGATTTTTGTCGCAATGTTATATTAATCAATGCGATTTCGTTTTCAGCCGGGTGCCTCGTCATTATACCCAATTACACCGGGGATTGCTTGAATTTCGGATTGGCTATTGAGAAAGCTACACAATTAGGTTTGAAAGTAAAAGAAAATAATATGCAATTGCTTTGATTAATGCGGAAAAATTTAGGTTTTTCGTACTACGCAGTTGAGACTGCTAGCATATAGGTAATATGTTTATCGCGGTGTGGAATTTTTTATGTGTGCAGGTCGCACAAGTAACCGTTGGCGAGGACTGCAGTATTCCAGACAATGAACTGGGCAGAGCGGGAAAACGAGCATTGCCTGGAATTTTACTGGTTATCAAAGTCGCGGGAGCCATGGCTGAAAAAGGACACAGTCTCGAGGATATTGCAAAGTGCGCTAAATTGGTAGCGGACAATACCGCATCTTGTTCAGTTGGCTTAACGGCCTGCACCATTCCTGGTAAGATTATATATACAATGTACCATTTGATATTTGTTTTTCCACCTCCTGCGATTCGCAAATAATAGGTATGCATGTGGTATTATTAGGCCAGGGGCGTATGTTTGAACTTCCTGATGATGAAATCGAGTTTGGACAAGGATTACACGGCGAGGCGGGATACAAAAGAATAAAGCTACAGACTGCTACGAAAACTGTATCCCTCATGATCGAGACGATTGTCAAGACTTTGAAGCTTCTTAAAGGAGATTCGGTTGTTATTTTAGTTAATAATTTTGGAGCCTTGAGTCAGTTGGAACAGGGGATCGTAGTAAAAGAAGTCGTCACTCAACTTCGTAAGCTATACACATACTGTTTCATTATAAATATTTGTGACACATAAATATACATATACCTAATTTTGTTTGCTCTAGAAAAAATGGAAATATTACCTGTACGAGTTTATTGTGGACTTTTGATGACATCATTGGATAGTGCAGGTGTGCACGTGTCCATCCTCAAGCTTCCAGAGAATTACAAAGCATCCATACTTAGCTCGCTCGACGATAAGACGGAAGCACCTGGATGGCCAGGATGCTCCTATAGTCTACCCTCGAGTCGTTACAATATAATAACCAAAGATGAAAAATTGGATAAAACGGTTGCTGCAGGTCCTATCTTGAATAGTGATCAAGAAAAATTGTTAAAGATTTGCTTGCAAAAGGCGTGTCAGGAGATTATTGGCAAAGAAAAATTTATCAACGAGTTGGATAGCGGTTGCGGGGATGGAGATTGTGGAACCACACTCAAGCATCTTGCCGAGGGTAAATTACTTTTTTCAACTTCGGTTCGCGCGACCTAGGACGTAATTTTCGGCATTTTGCACGTCCGTTAAGATTCCATTGAAAGTCGACTTTTCACCCTAGATTAAAAAATTGTCTTCTCAGTATTATACGCTGTTCGGCCGCAAGGCGATTCATTCTCTTACTCTCCTCCACCTACTTTGTGTCCTTGTTGCGTAAATGTATTAATTATCTACAATAGCCGCGGCAGTGCCGCTTTAAGATGTGTAAAAAAAACATTATTTATTCAGGAGTGCTTTCAACTATTGATAGTTTGCAACTGTCGCGCCCATCATCTTTACTTTCCGAGTTAGCAAATATCGCAGAGGATCGTATGGGAGGTACATCAGGTGCTATATACAGCTTGATGTTCACAATGGCTGCGGCTACATTGTCTAGTGTCCAAGTGACGGATAATAATTGGCTAAAAATTTGGGCTGAAACTTGGCGTTCAGGAATCAATGGGATTTTGAAATATAGCAAAGCTAAATTAGGAGATAAAACAATGGTTACAACTCAAATAAGAGTTTATGTTTCAACAATTAATTCGCATTAATTTCAATTAATTGATTGTTAATACTAAAATATTTGTAGATTGATGTTTTGGATCCATCATTGAATGAACTCGAAAAACACTTATCTCTTTCGTACAAGGAAGCAGCTAAAATAGTGGCTGAATGCGCTTTGCGATTTTCTGAAGAAACGAAAAACATGATTCCGAGGTAATCGCATAAATGGTACACTTTAAATGAAACGCAAACTAAAACTCTTTCTTTTTTTTTAGAGCGGGACGAGCGAGTTATGTAAAACAAGCAGAATATTTGAAAGGAATGGACGCAGGAGCTTATGCTGTGGCTACTTGGATAAATGCCATAGCTCAAGCTTTATGAAGTTTTTAAAAATCTATAGGCCATAGCTCAAGTTTTATGTAGTTTTTAATATATATATATCAGTACCTGAAAAAATTAACTTAATAATATACAATGAATTGTTTCAAATAGTTTTTTCATTTAAAACAATAGTCTTTTATTTACCAAAAATCTAAGTACATATAAATTATGAGAATACATACACAATCTATAAGATGAAATAATGTCCCTACATTTACTTTTATATATAATTACAATTATGAGGAAGTGTATTTCATTCATTTAGAATTTAATTTTAATGAAAACGTATACAGATGCTTGCTCGATTCTCACTTTGCATTGCTACAGATAGATGCAGGAAATTTGTTTGTTATTTTTACACTTCAAATGAATCGAACAGCAATATATGATTTTTCTTACTATAGATAAATGTATAAGCGTTTTTAAACGGAACAAAAATCCGTAATATTGCCGCGGCATTCAGGCTGCGACATCGTTTAAAACAGTGGCTACACGATGCCACTCTTCGTTAACCTATGTATACATACAATGTACATTTACATATTAAATATCACAATCTATCATGAGAAGTCATAATTTTTGTATTACTCAACGCGACATTCCCTTTTATGTTCACACACACGCACACATGCACACGCGTATTTATAATTCTAATAACCCATAAAAAATATTATATTGTTGATCGATGTAAAGACTTGACGAAACAGAAAATTAGAAATTCACATTATCAATAGCAGGTATTAATACTGATACATAAACGTTTTGAAGTATTTTTTTTTATTTTAAAAATAGTTGTGCTTTGCGTAACACAAACAAGGCATGAAATTTTCTTAATCTAAGATAAAAACATTATTTCAACAATAAGTTTACCAAAAATAAATTTTGTTAAAAATTCACTCAGTGCTTTAACTATGTAAAATTATAATAGCTCTCGATTACTCTATGTTACACCTTTTTTCTTTTTTGTAATATGGAACACACTATTTGTGATTATATGATTAATTATTGATTATACACGAACATGTGTAGATGATTAGGTTCCCTAAACTGTCAATATTGTCAGTAACATGCGTAATTACATATTCCTTAAAAAGTTATTTACTTGGACAGAAGTCTTTTTTTGGGTTTCACTTTTTTCTTGTTTTTTTTTTTCACTTGTTTACCTTTATAGTTTAGATTATATATGACCTACAATCTAGCAATCGTTTGTATAACTTTTTTTTTAATTTTAATTTTTAATACTTTTAGGCATTTTTTTCCAACAATTTTGATAATTTATTTGAAATTACTAAACATGTATGATATCATTGATTACCGAAGTATATGTAACAGTATACATAGGAAAAGCTGATTAATTTAATCAAATGTAGTATACATATTTTAAATGATTTCTAGAAAAAAAGATGATCTTTGTTAGTTTATAACTATTTGATTTTTATAAAAAATCGATATTATATTGTTCAAGTTTACTTACAACGTATGACTACATACGTTTTGTATTGTACAAAATGCGAATATTTATTATATGCAACACGAAACTGGAAATTCCAGATAACCAAATGCTCTTACAATGTTTTATTTATATGTTAAGCTAATTCTGCGCTTACTTTTCTGAATATTAATGCGATTATGCTTGAGATTTATTCGTATAACGATAGTTGATAAAATACTAGAATTTAGTCATCTGGAACTTCTTACTGTTAAAGTTTATACTTTCACTCGTTAATATATTACTTATTATTTATAAATTTCATGTTGCAATAGGAAGATGCAGTTTTGTAATTTTACATAAGTAAAATAGGTTTGTATGAAACAATTTCAACGACATTGTGAATACAAAAATTCAATTTTTAACAATAAGATTTAATGCTTTCTATAAGTATGAAAATGGAAATAGAAAAATTTCCATTGAATTTCATTATTTATCTATTGCAATATAGAAATATACAAATTGAACTCTTGGATGAAAATAAAACAGTTGATCAATTAGTAAGAGCAATTTTTAAAACTAAGGTAAATTACTAAATATAATCAAATGAAAGACTGAAAATCAATTAGTTAAATTACTAAAATTAGGTATATACATATATAAACGTACAATTCGATAAATATGCAAACTCTACGATTAAATGCACTATATTTAACTTGGAAACTTGAGATCAGCCTGCAGGCTAATGTTAATTAAAATATGCAGTTTGATCAAAATAAATTAGAAAAGCATATAAAACTTATACATTTTAATTATTGAATTTGGTATTAATCCATCGAGCCAATTTAAAATGAACTAGCACAGTATACTATGTTCAGACTTAACTTTATCAGTTCTTGAACATACATGTTCAAATGTTTGCCATGCATTACAGTAAAAAATTTATTTTTATGTGGACATAAAAAACTTATAAAAATGTCTAAATGGAGAAATGATAAAAAAATAAATAATTTTACATTCTATCTAATTAAGTATTGGACACTTTGGAGAGTTAAAAGAAATCTCAGGTATTAGGTTTGGTGCCTCAAACATCGCAAATTTCGCATCTGTTTTGTTTCAAATTCTTTTTTTCTCTTTAGAAAGTATGTGCAAGCTGGGCACCAATTCTTTGTTGAAAATTCTTTGCAAGTAGCATTTCTATGTATTCACAAATATATATTTATACATGTATGTATAATGGACTTGCTCTATATTAATTATTATATTCCCTTCTCGACAGGCTGACAAATAGAATAGTTAACAAGTAAAATAAGAGGTAGGTAAATGCCCGAGAAAAAAAAATTATGTATGATATTTGTACATAGATTATGCATAATTTAACAATTTATATACTGATTATGAAAGGACTTCATTTCTAAACAAGTTTATATAATGCAATCAGATTAATTTTTATATAAATATATTTTACTAATGTATGTTTATATGCAGTTATATGAGTGCGCATTAGAGAAACTAACATCTTCAAGATAACATTTGTATTATATCTTTGAATTATTTTCACAAGCAAAAATGGAAATTTGTATAAATATTTGAAATTCATAAATTGATAAAGTTATTACTGTTTATTTTTAATATTTTAAAATAGAATGTACTAAAATCAGAAAAGAGCGAAAATATTCAGTTCGAAAGCATTAAAAGTATTATTTTCATTTCATAGATTCTGAAAGTTGATCATAATTGGGATAAAAAAGTGTATAGCGATCTATCATATATAATTGAACATAGCAGCAAATAATTTTGTTTTCTCGAGTATCAAATGTGGCACAGGATATTCTCAGCCTGGAGTGGGCAAAACGTTATGTCAGTGAATATTAAAGTTGTATTGCTTACGGCTGGAAGTAATACGAAGCCATCTACTTACAGCCAGCGGCTCGGGATGGCAGTTGGACCAAGATATGTCGTTAAAATTTGTGTAGGGTGTGGAGGCGGTGGTAGCCTCCAATTGTATCGCTGTCGAATACTCCGGCGAAAATTCGTGTTTTGTCCTGCCGACTTGGTTCTGAATACTCGTGTGATGATTATTTATGCGCTTGCCATTCGTGAGCGTATGACTGATTGTTCTTGTGGTCTCCGTTGAATGATGATGAAGATCCGCCATTGAGTCAAAAAGGTTCGAATAACTTCTAGACGTTGGCGACTGCGTTATTGTGCTTGAGCGTGAAATCTGGACAGTGACCTGCGATTTGCTATTGTCCTTGTAAACTGGTGAAGTATACATTGTTATATTTTGGCTGCTATCTATGTCCATAGGTGCAGTCTTAGCTTCAAGAACGGCAGTCGTCGCAGGGACAGGCGGATTGTTGACTGCCAATACCGCAGGAACTACTGGCGTCGATGCAGGTGTCTGTTTATTAATAATCTGTTCCACATTGATCGGTGACGAGGCGCTGACATTTCGACTATACTGTAAAAGCGATGCTTGGGGCGAAGGGCTTGCCGTTGGAATAGGCGATAGCGAAGGAAGAACCACTGAAAGTGGTGCCATTGCTGAACTGTTGTTAGTCGTTACGTTGTTGCTTGAACCAGTGGCAGTGATACTGTTATTGCTACTGATGTTTACCACTGACGACTCGATTCTTCGATTAGATTCCAATTCGTTGGCAAAGTCCTCTTCCAGTTTCGTCTAAAAAACACAATAACAGTATTAATAATAGAGATTAAAAAGGATTTGGTTCAGTAACGAATTGCGAGAACTCAAAGAAACCATGCCTTACAGGTTTATTGGAGCCATGCGGGGCCAGACATCGATAAAGCAAATCAACAGCCTGTAATAATAAAAAAGAAAAAACACGTATCAACCAAAAGCCTATGTTTTATATACTGACAAATTCGATCCTTTGTCTCATGAAATGTTGCTTGTAGATGGTTTACGATTTTTTTTCCAAGAAACGTGATGAGTTCAAAAAATTTTAAAACAATCAGTGGTTATCAATTGAAAAGAAAAATTTACTTGTATTCTAAAGGTTGATTGCTTTTGAATATTGTTGTTCAAAATAAAAGTTTTGTAACAAAGTTTTGAATATTCAGAAATAAACATTAATTAACAAAAACCAAAATTATATTAGATGTAAGAATGGATAAAATTATCTATAATAAAAAGAAATTATATTTTTTATTGCTAAAATTAACTTCAGTTAATAGAATAATTAATGATTGAACTCATCCCATTTTTTTTGGAAATACAAGATAAATAAATAATGTGTTTCGAAATGGTGATAAATATATGAAATATATTTACATTTATTAAAGATTTTCATAATTAGTCTCATTACACGGATAGGCTTTAATGAAAATAGGTATTATCATATATACCTCAAATTATAATCAACTGTAATTACATTTTATGTTGACATCTATGCTTTGTAAGCTTTTGACGATACTTTACTATCACAAAACAACACTAATTACATTTTCTAGTAAAAAATAAATAAAAAAAGCAAATAATATATAATTCATATTGATTTAAATAATCATGCGAATTACGTAGAAATTAAATATGAATAAAGAAATTTAAGCAATACTGAAAATAAATAAGACAACGTACGATATAAACACTTTTCTTACTGCTTCAATATGTACAATTGAATTCATGGCTTCTTCAAACGGACAAAGCTAAATAGAAAGATAACAAGTCAAGACTCCTACATATAATTTAACTTGAAAATCTGATAAGAATTACTCATTTATAGTTATATATTAAATTTTTCATAGAAAAAATTATTTACCACTTAAAATATTTTACAATATTGAAAATTATGTTTATTAATTCATGGTGGCCACTAAATGTACAATTATTGAAAATTTTCTTAAACAAATTTTAATATTTAAAATCAAAAAGAGCATTTAAATAAATTTTCATTAATATGCGTGGACTTGAATGTTTACAAACCAAATTAATCGTTATTTCTTTCCAAAGTTGTTATCTTGTATACTACATAAATTTAAATAAGAGGTATTTGTAAAATATAGTTTGAAAAGTTTACACCTCATAGAGCATTCTTAAATGTTGAAACAACGACAAGATTCACCGAACAAACACGTAAGCTCCTCAATTGAAAATAGTAAAAAAAAAATAATACCCAAAAGCTTGAAACAATATCGACTAAAGTCCGAATACGTATCTACGAAACGGCAAGAAAGACAGAAAAAAGCTGCAACAAGGCTTCTTCCGAATACGAGAGAAAGAGTGTAACTACCACAGCGAGAGTGGCCACCACGCAAACTCAAGGATCCATCCTCCGAAGCGGCTTCCGCGTCCCGTCATTACCTGTGGCAGTGGATAAGTGTCTGGCAGCGACAGGACTGGCGGCGAGCTCGGGGCCTCCAGATCGGTGGTAACAACAGGCGTGGATGCAATTGGCGTGCTCGTAGCTAATGCATTGACAGTGGTCGGCTCCGCGGTGGCGATGCTGATGCTGCCGGTGACCGTCGTCGCGGCACTCGCGGCCGTTACCTTGGCCGGCGTCCGCGAGTTCGGCAGCTCCTTCGCAGCTCTGTGCTCAGCGAGCAGTTTGTCAAAGGTTTTGCTCCGGCCGACGACTGTCCGACGTAGCGAGACCGTGTGAGCCTTGCAGGTGAGGGAGCGCGTGCAGGGCTTGCCCGTCTCCTCGTTCCAGACGCCACAGTGCCTGTCCGCGTCGTACTCCCGGTCCTTGAGCAGCGAGCGTTCCGTTTTGAGCCTTTTCCGCTTAGGCTGACTCCCAGGACTCTTGACGGGGCTGCTGGAAGTGCCGAGCGCGTTCGCGAAGCCACCGGTCGATTGAACGCAGGGTAACGAGTTGGGCGACTCGAGGGGAGAGCGGGGAGACGAGGCAGATATGCCCGAGTGCAGATTCGGCTGCTGCTCGGCGGCCCGCTGCTTGACCGGGGTGTGATTGCTGCTGGTTTTGCTGTTGGGTCCACTGCTGCTGTTGTTGTTGTTGTTGTTGCTGTTGTTGTTGCTGTTGTTGGTCGCGGTGACCGGCAGTTGACCGGATGATTGGCTTTTCTTCAACTTCGAGAGCTTGCAGTAGGGCGTTTTCATGGCGGATTTTGTGGCGGAATTTGACGGCGGTGGAAGATTCGAAGTGCCGGAGGGATGTCGACTTTCTGCAATAGGATTTTCAAGATATTATTAGTAATCAGGTTTTGCCCTTTTCTCAGAGATTCTTTACACATTATTTTTAACCATTTGAATTATTCAGAAAGAAATTTGTAATTGCAACTTTTTTTTTTAAACCTATTGAAAACTAAATTAGTGTAAAGAATAAAGAAATTAATATTAATATACATTATCTTATATAATATCATCCATAACTACACAAAATATGAAATCCACTTAAAAATATATTTTCATATTAGTTGAGTTTTGCGTGAGAACTCACTGGGCTATATGAAATATATTTCCAGTGACATTCACCTTCAGGCTATCTGAAGTATTTATATCATTTATACAATGTCAGCACATACTTAACATGCTTTCATAGATTAATAAGCAACTACTGATTAAAACTGATAATTATGTAAAAATAGACCTATTGTACATACTTTACATACATTAAAGCTCAATGATTTAAGAAAATTTAAAAAAAATATCAACTTACCCATATGTTGTATCAAAGCTTGCGGTTTGACAATAGAATTGCATATTTCACAAACAACTCCATAAAAAGTGTCTCTTTCGGGACAAAACCCGTACAAATCAATATCTGAAAAATTCAATAAGTATTTACATGTTGTGGACAATGTATTTTGTACAGTAGAACTCGAGTCTGAAAAAATGTTTAAATTAACATAAAACAAAAGTTACCATCAACTGATAGACGCATGACTGAACTTGGAGGTTCTGTATCTGGTTCCTCATCGCCTAAAAAATTTTTATACCTCAATATCTTAAACTATAAATATTCCTAATTATTAAGTATTAACTAATAATTATCAGGATACATAGTTTAATATAAAAAATAAGCCTTAAAGAAATTGAATTTATATTTAATGATTTTACTAAATTTTAATTATAGACAGTATTTTTAGTATAGCCTTCAACCCAAAGCATTATATTTTTATTGATAATGTGATAAAATTAGGCACAAAAACGATTAATAGAAAAATAATAAAAATGATGTAGTGCCTAGTAAATAAACATAGTATAAATAGGCAGAAAAATGCCACCAAACTTAGTGTCTACTCATTAAGTCAATAAAATAACGGGACGATGACTTATTTATCCCTCAAAGAACGTTAAAAATTTATCGTTACATAATTGTTGAGATTTGAAAAAATTATTATTACAAAAAAAATAAAGGGTACAAAAGGCCTCATAAAGCATCTATTCAGCATCATATCTACACCCCAAGGAACTCCCAGATCGGAGAAATCCTGTTCTCATCACGCAACATATATACATATATACACAGCATATCTCGATCATAAGGGGTGTCCTCCCATCATTTACACAGGCACACAAATACAAGCGCGCTTGAACGACAGAGACAGTGAACTAGAGAGAGAAAGAGAGAGACAGAGATAAAGAAAGAGAGAGTACGAGAGAAAGCCAAGGAGAAAGCAAACGAGAGAGAAAGAGAAAGACAGATAAAGGTACAAAGCTGGGTTCTAGAGGTTATGTTTGCACCGTATGCCCCAGGAAATGCTTCGGAATCGCTTGATTGCAAAAAGGACGCTCTTTTCGTACTGAAGCGGTCAACTTACTCAAGGGTTTGTCGCGGCCGATTTTCTCGATCCAGCTAGACCAAGGCTGGCCGTGAAAGAAGGTTGGACTGTCGCTTCCCGACATCGCCAGCGAGAGCTCTCTCAGGATATAGCTGGGAGACACACGTACGGTTGCACCGTCGTCGTCGTCGACCGTTCTCCCTGTGTACGGTGCACCTTACTACTGCACACGCGTGGATGGTGTACCGTTGTAGAGGTATATAAATGCGCGGAGAGAGAAAGACAGAAAACGTTGATCGAGAGAGAGAGAGAGAGAGAAACGCTCCTTTACGCACGCGGTTTCGATTGGACTGTGTGGGCGCGTGTTATTCGTGCAACTCTCTCTCTCTACACTATGTGAATCGTGTGGATACGATACTCTGACTTTGAGCGTCGTCTTCGAGACGGGAAGAATGAACAGGACAAGACAGCACTGACAGCGGCTTATTCACGAGGATCGTCTAAATGTACACACATTTTTTGCGATGACGCGGTGTGGACTTTTTCATGGAGAAAATTTGCACGTCTTGCGCACTATAATGGACACGAAGGGTTGTCTGACTTCCTCTGCGTCTCGTGCTTTTCTTGAATGAGATTCTATTGAAACTGTTGTGGGACACTGAATCGTTTGCCTTTTAGATTTTTAAATAAAATCACTCTTGTAGGCGAATTGTTCGATTTTAAATCATTGATGACAACAATAACAGCCTATCTAAATCCCACTATACAGTTTGTTGCATAATATTTGTTTTCATTTTCGGCATAGATATAGGTATGTGTTAGAGGTAAACAGAAAAAGCAGCTCTACCATAAAATTAATTTTTAAACCTTTAAAGGTCGTATTTGAATCTTCATTTAGGAAGTAATAGTTATATGATATAAAATAATACGTAACATTTATTTCTATTATTCTTAAAGTAAATTAATATCTACATATTTATATTCTATTGGAATGTTTATTTTTTTGTATTTATAAAATATTTTAAAATAACATCCAGATTTTTTATTAAATCTGCTGCAATTATGTGATTAAATATTTTGAAAAATAAATAAAAATCAATATATTGATTAAAAAAGAATAATATTAATAAACTTAATTATTTATAACATGTATTAAAAAATCTTTAAAATTTTTCATGAATATATAAATATTAATTATGTTAATAAAGTAAATTATACCTATGCAGTTTTATGGTTTTGTTGTATTTTTATTGGTTTAATAATATTGTTAATTTGTTAAGAAAGCGTAATTTTTAAATTCGATTTACTTACAAGTTCCATATATTCCTAATTCTAAAAGTATTGTATATCTACATATATATATATATATATAGAACATAATATTTCCGTTGTGTTCTTTGCGGACAGCAGAAGATAGAATAAATATACTACTTACTTGAATGTAAATAAAAACGAGTAAGCCAAGATAAATAGATAATAAAGTTAGGGTAGGTATACCCTTATAAGGACAGAGAAATTAAATCATTTCGAAGCTCCCAGTTCCCAATAGCCCCTGTATAAATGTTTTAATTCTTTTATTTTTGTTAGGCTTAGAACTAGAAAATAAAAAAGGAGTAATTTATGGTAATTATTAGTATTATTGTTTATTAGTTTTAAACAGCTTTCTGTAATATTAAATTCAGTCATGATTGACCGACTAAAATTTAAAGCCCAATGAGAGTGATAGAGAAGTCCTTATGACGCGTGCCTCTCTCTCGCTCTCACGGGCTTACATGAATTTTGCATCCGACGCATACGGTATGTCGCTCCTTGTGGTTCCAGTCTGAACCAACTGACGTTCCGTTCCGGGGATCTTTACCTAGTCTGATTTCAGTCGTATTTTAAACACGTGTTTGGATACAGTGAACGTTGTCAAGATTTTTTATCGTATTCTTTACATATAAGTTTAATTAATTCAGTGTACTAATTTTACAAAAACGATGAAAGTTAAAAAAGAGTTATTGGTGAATCCTTTGCGCCGCATTAAGAAAAAAGAAGCTGAAAATGAATCTGGAGAGGGAACTTCACAAGAGGTTATACTTCCGCAAGAAACTGGTATCAACCACATCAAATGTAAAGCAATTAGGCAGAAAAAGAATGAACTATTGCAAAGAGAAAAGAAAAAAGCTAAGAAAGAAAGACGGAAAGCAAGAGCGCAAACAGATGAGCCTAAGCAAGTTCCACATACAATAGAAAGTCTTAGAGAAAAAGATGAGACTATGGTATATGGGGATATTGATGATGAAGAAAATGAAGAAATCAAGATCGATATGGAGCACGATGAGTTCGCTTCTTATTACAAAAAAGAATATGAACCAAAAGTACTAATAACATATTCAGATAATCCTCATACAAAAACCAGAATATTTGGTAGAGAGCTAACTAGGATTATACCAAACTCCACATCATTGTATAGAAATCGTTCTGGAGTGAAGAAAATGGTCAAAAGTTGCATTGAGCATGGCTACACAGATATAATTGTTATCAATGAAAATCAATGCAAACCTAGTATCCTTTTTCAATAATTGAAATATTTAGTTATATATATAAAAAATAGGAAATAGTATTATATGGGAAATATAAATTGCTGATTAGTAGATCTATAACAGAAAGATTTGAAATTCTTTAATTAATGATTTGATATATTTTTCAAAAACTTGTTTTAGGACTTTTGATCTTCTACATTGTTTGATTATATTTTCCTTAATATATATTTTAAGATGGTATGTTGATAGTTCATTTACCTGATGGTCCTACAATGCAATGCAAACTAAGCAATGTAAAAATTACACCAGAATTGAGGCGAAATTATAAAGAAATTAGTGAGCATCGACCAGAAGTTGTATTAAACAATTTTACAACTAGACTTGGTCATACAGTTGCAAGAATGTTCGGTGCTCTATTTCATCATGAGCCTGAATTTAAGGGACGACGAGTAGTAACATTTCACAATCAACGTGATTATATTTTCTTCAGACATCACAGGTACAATCATTTTCGTGTATTATGTTTAAAAAAACAAAATATATATTTCTATGTGAAATACTAAACAATTCATTTAAAACTTAATATAACGGTAAAACTTAGCTAAAGAATATTCAAATATGTTTTTTAATTTATTTTTCTCAAAAATTTTAATAAATGTTTAATTCTATTTCAGATATGAATTCAACCAAAAAACTGGTAAGCCAAGATTGAGAGAGTTGGGTCCAAGATTTACTTTAAAATTAAGATCTTTGCAACATGGAACTTTTGATAGCAAATATGGAAACTTTGAATGGGTGATTCAAGGTAGAAGACATCAAATGGAAACAAGTAGAAGAAAGTTCTTCTTATAAGTTTTATCAAGGTATTTAACTTTTATACAATTTGAAAAAAAGTACTATGATTGATTGTTTTATATCCAAATTTTTTATAACACACAATATCTAAAAGATTTACTTCTATTGATTTTTATTATGCCGGTTTTGCACAGTCGGTAATTTCAATCTCCTGTATCCAATAACGAGCTTCCTACCCTTATATTAAGATGGCGTTTATTCAATATTGGAATTTTTCCCCTAATTCCTTTTCTATTTCATATTAAAAACTTTTCGGCTTTTCTACCGTTAAATCAGTAACTATTTCGTCAGCGTTTTAAGCTTTGGTTCGAAAAGTTGTAATTAACGTACACACAGTTTACAGATTACGCTAAAACATTGTTGCGATAATTCGATTACATTAGAAACAGCATTCGGCGCTTAGGCTGTGCACTCACGGCTTTCTCGGTTAATTCGTCGTTACGTTACACCACGATGAATTAGCGCGGTCGTCGGTACGAAAAGATTTATGTTCAGGGCAATTAACATCCAAATGTAGCTGCGGATTTGCCAAATAGATTGCAGTAGGCGCTGTAAATTAGATTTTGTCTTTATGCTGCTTCCTTGATATTATTTTTTTGAAATTCTGTTATGTATTTTAAGAATTGAAAAATGATTTATTTAATTTATTTATCAAAGTAATTTTTTTAAATGCCGTTTGACTAAATAATTAGAAACTTATACATTTTTAAATTATGATTTGGTTTTATCTTATGTCTTATAATATTTATTATAAGTACAATATTTTCTTATGATTTTTAAAACTGAAAAACTGTTTTCCAATTTTCAGAAAGTATATTTGAATTTTATCACCTTACAAAGCTAATTTTATTAAAGTCTTAAAATATCGCTCTTGCGTCTCTTGAATCATGTATGTGGCGCAGAAAGAAATGCATGCGATTGGCGTTAATAATGGCTTATGGCAAAGCTCTTGCGATGCGCAAGATTTACGAAGGTAGATCGGCGTAATGCGGCTCACGCTGCACTTATCTCTGGCGTGTCACACAGGATTTGCATATTGCGTGTACACGAACTCGTCGCCGCATTTGCACTTGTTTGATTTTTTTTAGTCAGGATAGCAAATGTATAGAAGAGAAGTGCAAAATTAGTAAATGTAATTCTTTATATTTTAAGCGGTAATTTTTATCTTACTTTTAATTTTATGCATAATTTCGAATTAGAGCATAGAGAATTTTTTATTTCGTTTTATGATGGGTAGTAAGTACATAAAAAAGTGATTAGTTTAAAAAAAATAATTACTAATCTCAACAATGAATCGCTAAAAATTTGTGTATAATTAAAAAAAGATCATGAAATAAATTATTTTATTTTCAGTGATTTCTTGTTTATATTTATTACAAATTAATATTCAACCGGATTATTTATATTTTGTTTTATAATAAAATCTTATAAAATTACTTTATAATGGGAAATACATGAAGATGAAATTTTGAATTCTGAGCTCTTAAAGTGAATTAGAAAGAAGAATATTTTAAAATAATGTTTTCCCGAAGCGAGCGCAAACGGTACAGTCGATTTCTCTTTTGAAAATAGTACACCCCCGTCTTAATCTATCGCATGTGAATCAAATTTTCAACTTCTCATCCACTTAGATTTACGATGTATTTCGACGCAGTATTTCATTCTCATACAGTCAACTTTCTGCTCTTTCAGCGGCTTCCATTAACGAAACCACCAAACTCGGACAATATAACGAAACTCGCTGCAGCACAACTTGGATGCACTGGCAGGTAGATAGTGCGGTGCGCTCGGCTCTTCTCATCGATGAAAGGCATGCCTCTATAGCCGGCGCACACAGCCTTTCCAGCCATATATAACGAAACTCCCGCAACAACTAACTCGGCGCTTTCCTTTGATTAAATTCATCGTCGCTCTAATCAAAGCACGGTACGCTCATCTTAACGCTCGCATCTCCTGCAAAACCCGGGGGCCCATCAAAGAGCCGCTGCCGCGTGTTATGCGCAAGAAGAAGCAGCAGCAGCAGCAACAGCAGCAGCAGCGGGACGCGAGAGATCCTCGCGCGGCAGG
Organism: Megastigmus stigmatizans; assembly: GCA_900490015.1. NCBI lineage: Eukaryota > Metazoa > Arthropoda > Insecta > Hymenoptera > Megastigmidae > Megastigmus > Megastigmus stigmatizans. The sequence goes on from UELV01152586.1 coordinate 28,378, forward strand.
TATATAATTTCGCCTAGTCTCCGGATTAATCAGCGGCGCGGAAGACGCTAAAACGGCCAGGTGACAGTCGCCGGATCGATATACACCTACACTACTCCTGCTGTTACGCTCCAAGCTATGTGTACATGCACACGTATGTATATATATTATTTTGTCGATGATGGGATGTGCACGCAGCCGCAAGCTATGCAGACACTCCAATGGAATTTCGTCGACCGTAGTGGTAGCTAACCGTCCAAAGAAGACCGACCTTTGAAACTATTCTTGAAAGGAGGATGTCCGCGGGAGATTGGATTTATGACCTCGAGAGCGACGATCATCGATCTACACTGCTCATTTTTAACGTTAGCAACGCTAAAAACGCGTATTATGTTTTGCTAGAAAATTGTGTATGTTGTAAAAATTTCAACATACGTAGGACAAGGGCAAGACATAGTTCTGCAGTTGAGCAAGTATATTTTTTAAATATAGTAGGCAAAATGTGGGATATTTTTGAAGAAATAATGTACAGTTAAAGTAATTGGAAATATGCTCCAATGTTGTAATTTTTCCATGAATAAATTAATTAATGCTTACCGCATTAATGAAATTAAAATTAGTACAGTTCTAATTTTATTTTTATGACTATGGCAAACATTTAATATAAGTATTTTTTCTCTGACATTAGAGATGTTATATTATAACAAAATTTATAGATGCGGTTTAAAACAAAAACTTACGGTTATTTACATTTTATTTATAAAATTCCTCGGGCACACTAATGTAAACAATAAATTGTTTTTTTTTTCGATCGAATAGCAGCACACATTAGGTAATTGAGAATAATTAAAATTTCTAAGCCTGTAACGTGAAAAGCCAAGTTTACCTATTTTTTCGCTATCAAACACACATCTCGTAAGATTATCGTGCGAATGAAACTGTATAATGCATTAACGCATAGCCAAAGATTCCACGCAACGCGAAATCTATACGAAGCCGTGATGGCAGCCCTGCAGGCACACGCAGTGTAGCTATGCTATAGAGCCCAGGACAGAAGGAACTTGACCCCTAAGCTAAATGCGTGTGCATATATAATAATAGATCCATCTGCAGAATCTGCCGCTTCTCTCTATACCGTTGAAAATCCGTACTTGTCGTATATATATATAGTCCAGAGAAGCCTCTCGCGGGCACCGCACCGATAATGCAATTATCCTCAGTCTCATACAATCAAAGGGATTAAGTGGCATTATATACGAAGGTTCCCCAGGGCTAATGCCATGCAAATGTACTCTCTCTGTCTCTCTGTCTCTCTCCCTCTGTTCCTTTCTCTTCGCTCCACCAGCTACATAATGCATTAATTTACTAATGCAGCCGACTATAGTGCAGCGACACTGCACACGCACACACACGGATGAAATTAGATTCGATTTCGGCGCGTGTTCAGTGGATCCTCGTTTCTCTGGCGGTGCACGACTTCCTGTATGAGCGCGCGGTGAAATAAGAGGAGAGCGCAAATTTTCTCGCGCGCCCGACACTTTGGCGCGTTATACATCGCGGTAAATTTGCGGCCGCTTTTCCCATGGGACGCGCGGTCGCGGCGCCAAGATTAAACGTTTGCTCCGCGTGCGGAGCTGTATATGTATACGATGGTCCGCTGTGCGCGTTCGAAGCTCGTATCGGAGTCCGTTTGGCTGATTGCGCTGCTGCACCGGAGATAAATTGCTATTGATTCTATGTAATATGATGCGCGGAGAGCTGGTGTACATAGCTTGTTCTTTTTTTTTTTCGGATATACACATACGTTGCATTTTTTTTTACTCGGTTTTCGGCTACCATCAACTCGTTCGCCCACGGTTATACGTTAAATCGAATATAGGATGATTGGATAAATGGTGAAGGGTTTGTTTTTTCTTCTGTTTTTTAGGAAGTTTAATTATTGAAACACATTTCACGCGAGGGATTATAGATGCCCCCCGCGTAATACTTACAATGAAGAAGGAAAAACAAAGGGGCATTTTCAAATACATATATATATATATATATATACGTAACCCCTGTACATATAAACGTTTCGTCATCGGATTTGGTCTATCTCGATCTCTCATCAGCATTGTTTTGCCCAAAATCCATCGCTCCGCTTTAAAAAAAAAAGAGCGAAACGAAACAATACAGCAAAACAAAAAAAATATAGGAAAAAAAAAGAATCGAACAGAGAGAACGAAATCAAAAGCTCTAACCGTTTGATACCTCGACTCGTCCCTGGGTATATATATACAGCTTCTCTCTCTCTCTCTGTCTCTTCCAATACATCTCGATTAAAACATGGAAGTTTTGACGAGCTCGAAAAAAGGATTTGGATGGACTCGGAAGAGTTAATGCGCGCGCTCCAAACCCCCGGCATTTCCAAGCGCGCGCGCGCGCGCACACACACACACAC
>UELV01152588.1:0-18290 GCA_900490015.1 Megastigmus stigmatizans
TCAGCTGTTCTAGATGCTCTATAGTGCTCTGAGTAGAGTATGTGATTAAGTTCACACACATAACTATAGTAATTTCTCTTTCAAACAAATGCACACGGACACAATCACCGATATAATTCAATCATAGTATGATTGTATTGGTATCTCTTGTGCATAGCTGCGCCGCTCTGCTGGCAATTTTTGCGGACATACCTCATTGTTAATATAGTAAGTATTGTTATAGTATAGTAAGTAAGTTTGAGAACGCGTTAAAAGCTCAAACTCGATTAGCAATTGTGCGAGATTATATTACAATGTTTTGTACGATGCTACTTACACAGCTTGCGATCTTGTAGATTAGAAAACTCAGTGAAATTTAGTGAAAGCAAGAAATTGCTTTGCATGTCCAATTAAATTTAATAGATTAATTAAGCTTCATATAAAAGTACATGAGTGCTTATTTTAGACGCGGAAAATTGAGCATTTAAATAAAATTTAGCACAAGTGTATGTAAGTTTCACTTGTGAAAAAAATCATAATTTGTGCACATTACGCATTAGTACTAGAGTAGATTTTGTACAAGTGCTTAGTAAATTACTAATTATTTATGTAAATTGTTGAGTCAAATGCTGAATAATAGTAATGTTTGCACTTTACAAGTTTTTTGAATGTTTTACAATTATTAATGTAAAATTTATAAAAATATTATTTTTTTCATTGTCAAGATTTAGGGAACAAAGCTGCAGACGTCGCCAATAATTCGTTATTTTAACCAGCATATTTGAAGCATTTCATTTTGCTATAGTAACATAGCTAAATATAAAATTATGCAAACTTTGTTGCTAGAATAAATGACATTCCGTTATCATTTTAATGTTAGAATAATTATGAAAATTATATTAAATACGAATTGAAGATAGTTTTCCATGTCAATTATTCCTTAAAGATTTCAATTTCTATATTTTACATCTATAAAGCTTTCAGTAGAATTTATATAGCATTGGGTATTTTTGAGCTGCTAGAAAAGCGTCGCGTCAACTTAAATAAGTTCATTGCTAGCTGAAATAAAATCTTATTAAAACTATAGATGACAATCAAGATTCTCCAAATCGTATACTTTTTAACGAACCGAGAAAAAAAAAAGAAAAATTATTCCCGCTCGCTTGACACAAGGCGAAAAGAGCATTGAACAATAAAGCAGCCATTTCTTCTGGTGCCCGAATCTGGGTTTCTCTCTCTCTCTTTCTCACTCTTCCCTCCTCGAGTCGCATATTGTCCTCCTTGCGTATTTTTACACCTACTTCTGTTTTACGAGTGACTAAAGCGCGCGCCGTCGGACGCGGCGCCCCTGTCACGTTGTCTTTCGGCTGCCGTATACTCTCCTCGCGGTTCCCGCTTCCGGACCCCCGTCGTTTCGCCTGGCTGCTCCTCCCCCTTCCCCCCTCCCCCACTCACCCACCCTCCCTTGGACATTTACATAAAATCATTATTAACGCGCGCCGTCGAGCCGAGCCGCGCGGTTAGTTACGTTCCTGGCATCGTCGACGATCCTGAGTCGTAGACAACCCTCTATACGTTTCTCTCTCTCTCTCTCTCTCTGTCTTGCTTTTTCTATTTCACCATCATATATTCAGTTTTTTTTAAAGGAGGTGAGAGCATTTTCTCTCTATCGGTGTGCGTGAGTGCGGTGATCGCAGTACTTTAAGCGAACGGAATGAGAATATAGAGAGGAAGAGAGAGAGAGAGAGAGAGCGGGAAGAGACGAGGAAGCAAAAGAAAGAGGGAGAGAAGATCTCGCCGATAGATTTTGATTAATGATTTTCGTCTACTTTATTTGGAGCTGTGTATATGAGGAGTGTGTGTACGCGCGCGCGGCGTCGATCGCACGAAACAAAAGGGAGGAAACAAGACAATTATTTTCTCGAAACTATTCCACTTTCTTAATCTGTTTCGTCAAATTTCTTTTTCTTCTTCTTCTTGCGCCGCGCTCGGGGATATAATTAATAGCTCACTATATATTTTTAGTCTTACCTTCTCGAGCTGTAATATTGCTTTTAATGCACAATGCCGTGAATTATGAGCATTAAAACAAGTTTAATGAATGAATACGAAATCATTTATTAAACATTTTAATTTACGGTTTCAATCAAATCGAATATTGAAGAGGTCAACAGTATGTCATTGTCTCTTTTATTCCTGCATTTTTCATACAATTTTTACTAGCTATATACATTATTTACATGAATAATGCAGACAATAACTTTAAATGTATATATAGATTGCAGTATTATATAAACAATTAGAGATTGAAGTTGCTATATATATTCACAAAAAATCTAGTGCCCAATTTTTCATAAATTATTTTATAATGTAAAAACTATTATGTGCGCTAAGTATATTATAATTTCTTACAAATTCATCTTGAATTGGAAACTTGAAATTTTTTATACTGTACTCCTTCTCCTGGATTTTTTTTTAATATTAAATTTTTTTTATTTATGTACTTTCTACAGGATCAACGTAAGATCGTAGAGGCTTAAAACTGTACATTAAAGACATCGAAACAATGCTGAATATTCATCGTGATCGCATTTTACAGTTTCGTTTATAAAGCAGGAAAACAAACGTCTTCCCTCCTCTTCTCTCTTTTTTCCTCCTCCAAAGGAAGTGATTTTTTAAGAGCCACTATTATTTTAAATGCACGAAGGGAGATGTGCGTGGGGCAACGACTCTCGGGCTTGGCGTTTTTTTTGCCGCCATAAGCTAGTGCTGCTACCCTCCAACAGCAGCGGCAGTGTAGGTCGGAAATCGCGGAAAAGAAAGGAAGGAGAGCTGCTGCTGCTGCTGTTGCGTGGGCGCTGAGGGGCGATGAGGGCAAGACAGGCAGCAGCTACCCCCGAGGCTTTTATAGCGGCCCATTTGGCGCGACAACGAGCGTGGAAACTTCTTTTAGTGGAATATCGGCCTGGACGCACAGATTTCGACCCCCGAGGAGAGAAAATACTACATTCGAGTAAGAGACGGTTATAGGGTTCCGGATTATCAATTTGTTATCCCCGTGTTTATTATTTCTCCTACTACTTGCCGCTCTGTGGATTTCGATGCATATGCCATAGCGTGTGTGTTTTGTATACTAGTTACGTGTGCCAGATGGGATTTGCTTCTTTTTTCTTTTCTTTCTTTTTGGGAAAACAAAAAACAGACTAATGGCTGTATCTTTTTCATGGCTTGTGAGAGATTTGATGATTATTGTGCGAGTGCTTGCGCTACACATTTAAAGTTGTAATTTTGATCTTCGGCGAAGCATAAATAAGACATTTTTTTTTTATAAACTGGGATTTTGTCGAGGATGTGAAAGTCTCGTTATCCAACCAATCAATTTCTTTATATACGAATATAAAACCGGCTTTCTGAATATAAAAAAATTTTTTTTTATGATTTGGAAAAAATCCAAAACTAGAAATTTAGAATTTATGTTGAAATTCACTTATTTTAGTATTTTTATTATTAATATAGAGTTTGGCGAGCACAGCTGTTCATTAAATCCTGATTAATGATTAGTTTAAACAAAAAAAGAGATTTATTAAGCGTGATGGTTTTGGTGTTACTTTCTAATTTAAACATTGAAAAGGTGAAATTAATCGTAATGAAAGATATATATAGTTAATTTTTCTTTGAAATTTTTCACTTTATATCGGGTAGGTAGCAAAAAAGCAAGGCCTTCGGGTGTATTTTCCAGCGGAGAGAGAGGACATGTTATCCGTTGGAACATCGAGCTGTCCACGATGATTTAGGCGACCGGACGGTGGATTTGGGTCCAGCCAACCAAGAACATGATAACTCGGTCTTTGCTCTATAGCGGGAGCTTCGTGACCTTTTTTATCAGTCAATTCCGACTATCTTCCTTGCCGTCGTCAAATCAAAATCAGCAGTTTCGTATAACTGTATCTTCTTAGAGTGTTTTGGATTTTAAATCGATCGGGCGGACCTTTTTTTCAAAGTCAATCGTTTTTATCTTCGTACAAATTGTATATTTTAGCATGAAAAAAAATAGGAAAATTTTTCTGTGAAAACGTAAAAAATTAAACTTTTCTATAAATACTTATTTTTTTCGAATTCATATAAAAGTATTGTGCATATTGTTTATCAAAATATATAATGTAAATAGTAAACCTTTAAAATCACATTTGCTACTGCTAACAATTATTAAATTTGTCTTACAAATACGAATACAACACTGTAACATTAATCACTCTAGTAAGCAGACCTTTTTTTTATCATTTTTATACAAATCAATATCAATCGGGGACACAAAAGCTTGAACAATCATAACATCAGCGCCACGTTATTTCCACCGAAATTCAATAAATCACGATTGCAAAGACAATTCATAAAACGCCGCGCGCGCACATTTTGACGCACAATATTCGCTATTCTCGTATACAGCCGAACAGCAGCCTGCACTAGGAGCGCGCGAGAATCGCGATAAGTGGTAATGAAGATTTCGCCTCCTTCGCCAAACTACCCTTGTTTAATCCGTACCCATCATTATGCTCCCAAGATTAATTTCCTCGGAAGCTACAAGATGTAAGGCGCCGAGGGAGCCGGCGCGTTTGCGAAAGCGAGACAAACCTACAGAGAGAGAGAGCATCTCTTCCTCAACATCACACGAGCCATCGAGCTTGCGCGCTCGCGCGCGCGTGAAACGACGGGTAAGAGGGTGACTCGACCAAAGTCTCGAGCTTGTGTGTACGAGTATATATATGTGTGTTCTTGGGAGGCCGAGAAAACGAGAGACGAGGCCTGCACACACACACACACACACACGTGTGTGTGTGTCTGTACGTACGCGCGCGACGGATTTTGGCTGACGGTATCCCCGGGGATGCAGGGATTAATTGACACATCGGCGTTCGAAGACTAGAGCGAGCAAGAGAGAGAGAGAGAGAGAGAGAGAGAGAGAGTGAGTAGGGGATGGGGAGGGGCTTGCACATCCCCCGGTGACTGATGAGACGCGGCCCGGAAAGACGAGGCGCCGCTACGCCGGAAAAAAGACAGCGCCGAATCGCGTTTTTGTCAAGCAACGAGGAACAGGCCGCGTTCGCGCGCCAGGAGTCGGTGAGAGGGTGTATACCACTGCTGCTGCTGCTGCTGCTGCTGCTGCTACTACTTCCTTAGACGCGTTCGCGCGCAAATAACGTCGACTTGATTAGACGGTGGCCGACGGTTATATTGGGCCGTGCCGTGGTGTTCGCTCGCTCTTTCGTCTCCTCTTTTGCCAGTCTGCTGATATTGGGGATGCGCGAGCGAGAGGAGAGTTGGGAGACGTGAAGGCAGCTGATGGCAGGCGCGCGTTGACGTAACAGATTGGAATTTAATGCGAGCCGGGCGTGCGACGTTTGATTTGGACGTTGCCACTGCTGCCGCCGTCTTTCCTCGGATGCGGGGCTTCGTCAAGTGCCGTTTTGTCGCCTCGATTTGTATTTTTTTTTCTTTTAGTGCAGATTTCCAGCTCTTACCATTGATCATCTGAATTTCTCAATATGTTTGCTATGACAAAGTTAATTGTAACATAACAGTATTGATATTTGAACCAATTCGTTCGAAAGTTCCCTTATTCACTGTTCATAATTAAACCATTAATCTTATGGTTAATTTGTAACGTTTTCCATTGCGCTTTAAAACTTGGTCTTCTATAAGAATGGCGCAATTCAATTAATTCAAAATACAATGAAATATATTATTCGTTAAAGCAAGAGCATAGCGAAAAGAGCGATTGTACTAGGGAATTAAGGCTTGGTCAGCCTGTGACGACGATAAGGTACAGAGAACAGAGAGACGCAGAGAGTGAGAGAGAGAGAGAGAGAGAGAGAGAGGAAGAGAGAAATTCGGTCTCTCGGCTTGCGCATTCCGCGTGAGTTATAGGCGCAGCCGGGGCTCGTCGACGCCCGCCCGGACGCCGCACGACAGCGCGGCTCGACGCTCAATTTACAGATGATTCCGCGTGTTACCGCGTCGGCCATACCTCGGTTAACCTTCGTGCCAAACACTTAATCTTCCCTGGGAAACGGGACGGATTTGTAAGCGCGGCCGAGCAAGCGAGACGGAGCGTGTGCGCGCGCCCTGGACCGTCGACGCTAAATCGCGGATCTCTCTCTCTCTCAGCGCGCGCACGACCCTCGTGCCCCATAAACTTCCCCCCGGAGGGAGAGAGAGAGAGAGAGAGAGAGGCGCGCGTATATGTACACGCGAAGAGAGTAGAGAGAGAGAGAGGTGGAGAGGTCCGGCTCGCTCGCGCCCGCCCGTTCCAGATTTATGGGAGCTCGATGGCTCGACAATAGCCAACAAGTTGCCGGAAAACGATCGCCCTCGCGCCAATACGTCTATGAAGTGCCGATAGGAGGGCACACGACGACTAGCTATAACACACACTATATATACTACCTAGCTGAGACAAAACGTCTCGTTTGTGCGAGGAGAGGTTGCCGAGGATTTATGGATCATGTCGTAATGGTTTGATATACTTTTCCTCGATTGGCTTGATGGATTTCGGTAGGGTACTGTGTATATATAATCCAGTCTGGCTGTGTGGACCTTCATCATCGAACCGTGTGTTATGCTTCGTTATTCGATATTGCTTGTTTAGTGATTTGGATGGTTTGCGGCGGGTTTATGAAGATGTTTACGATTTTGAATTGAATGGGGAGCGCTGGAATACGCTTAAATGGAGATGCAACCTTTCGAATAAGCGAATCATAACTGAATATGCAGTGATATTCAACTAGTGTCTTGCAATCATTTGAAATATTCTTTATGCGAACAATTAAAATGATTAAAATTGAACGAAATTAATTGTGAATCATGTTTTTGACGATTAATGATAGTTTCGATTCGAAAATGAGAAATAATCTTTAATAAATCTTAAATTAAAAGGTTTATGTATTTGTTTTAATTATTTATGTAAAAACAGTTAACAGTTTTTTTAAGCTCGCATACTAAACTACCACTTTGATAATTTAATACAAATGATATTACATTACGATAATATTATTCATTTACAATATTAAACGTTAGTTCAATTTATATTTATGCATATTAAACATATTCTTCTGACTCTCCATGTCAATATTCTATAACAATTATTATTTTTCGCGATAAGTGCAATAAGATTTCGAATCAAAAAGGTTTTATTTTTCTCATTAATTCTCCCTCGTAATGATATACCGAAGATATAATTTTTTTTTATAAAATTTCACATTTATGTAATTTTTACTAACTTACAGTTAAAATAAAAAAACCTATTCAGAAAATTTGAGATAGAACCTTTTTCCATTGAGGGGACAATATGCTGAAAGCAAGTCACTCACTATTCATTTTTATTTTTGTTTATTCATAGTCCTGTGTACTAGTAATACTGGCTATTCTTAAGTGTTTTTATCGTAAGAATATTTTTGTAAGGTTTTTGTATTTGATTCTCAACTTCAATAATATAAGTATTTATCATCATTATGCGAGCGTTCGAAAGGTAGTTACAACTTTTTATTGTTTTGTATAACCGATAAATATGGAAACATTAGTCTCATCTTTAAAAATATAAAAATATTTCTTATTTATTGGTAAGTAAGAAAATGGCTTACATTTTATTTATAATAAATTCATTTAATAATAATTTATAAAATCTAGTTTTTGGCACAACTGCATTTCGTTAGCTATAATTCTTTCAAAAAAGGTACCGAATAATTAAAGTTTCAAATACTTAATTTATCATTTTGTCTTATAACGTAGAATAAAATTGAATATAAGAAAATTGGCATAGATTCAAATAAAAAGATTACTTTCCTGGAGACTTTTTATTGACGAAAAAATTAACATTTATTTATTGATAAAAATAATATTTATGCTACACGAATAAGAGTATCTCGTTATCTTAATTTTTTTGCAATTGTAAATTTCTAGTTTTACATAATTTTAATGAGAAAGATACATTGCATCCAATTTTTAAGTAATACGAGAATAATATTTATATTCTTAGCACTAAGGTTAGAGTTTACTAGAACGAATTTCCTGTAGCGTTAGTCATTATTTACCGTTAAAAATCTTATCAACATTATAATCAAATTTAAGTTAAATAGTATGTCTATTGTTATATATTATAAGACATTTAGAAACAGTTTTAAAAGGTTGTATTTTTAGACTATTCTATATACTACAAAGATTAATTGGTAGAAAAAGAATTTTGAACATAATATTTTGCTACTAGATTAATAATTTTAATGCATTATAAAGTTTTGAATAATGAAGCTGACGTCGGAGTAATATTAATATTTAACTTGTACTTTGTGCAAAATAAAGAAAGAGTGTATAAAATTGATATAAGAAAGTAATCTTTGTTTCATTGAGTTACTGTAACTGCACAAATAGTCACTTTCGATATATACCATGTTTTAACGGTATACCGTTAAATTCATATATGAATGTTTTTGCAATTATTAGAAAATATTTTCACATCATTGAATTCAATTTTTTCCTTTGAATAATTTATTTCAAAGCTTATTTCTTTTAGTCAAAAGTATACTGAGAAAAATGGATACTGCGCGCAAGAGGAATAATCTGCTTGTGAGATATCCACGTACGCCAAGGTAAAATCCACTTGAAGCTAGTAACGGGGTTCTCCTTTCTAAATTATGGTTTTCTTGTATCTAGGAGAAAAAACTTTTCCTTCTAAATCAACATACGGCCGGCAAAAAGATTACGTGCTTGCTTTAATATGAAATCTTCTTACTGCAAGTAGATAAATTCTACAATAGGTATCCTCCGCTCGAATAAAAGAGCGTTTGTCTTAAAAATTAAATTTATTTATTATTCCATTAAACAGTAACTAATTTCCCTTCTAAAGAAAATTTAAGCCCTTCATAAGAACCTAATCAGGTGCAAATAGATAACTCAAATCTTATAGAACATATATTATATGTATATACATACATATATATATATATATATATATGTTTAGACATAAGCGTTTGGAAACTAGCGCCGAATGTAGTAAGAACTTCGACTTTATTTACATCGCGTAAAATTGAAACTCAATACATATTTCCAAAATCTATAGGTTTTATATTGTATGAAGTACAATAGAAGTGCTCGCATTAGTCTGATTTTCGTCACCAAACAGTGCACGTGCGTTAACCGCAAAAATGCAGAAACCGAAGACAATGGGGATAAAAATCATAAAGCTATGCCAATGAAGTATATAAGTCAGTCTTTTATGATAGATTTTAATTTCTATCGAATGGATTTCTTCTTATTGACAGTATATGCACAAATATTTTCTGAAATACTTCAATCGCAGATTTAAAAGATTTCTATTTTAATTGAATGGGTTTCTTCTTGTATCAAGTATATGCTAAATTTTTACAGGATTAATCAAATAGCAGAATAAAGTATGATTCCTCTACAATTAAATTGCAATCTTCTTCAGTCAAATACAATCGAAGGAAACAGATTTTATTCCTCATACAAGAAGAAAAAAATTACGTGCCCAAACAAAATTATTTTCTTCTTAATTCAACTGGATTCTGCTTTCATCAAGTATCTATTTTTTTTAGTGTAATATCGGTGCTGGAAAATAGCGTACATGACATAGCGAGCTGCAAAGTTCGGCAATAAAACTTGTAAACACGATCAGTCGAACTTATATTCCACATCTTCAATACATGTGGACTCGAACACAGCCGCGGCTATTTTAATAAAATCCATTACCGCGAACGCGAAACCCCTTTACAGTGGCATTCGACTCGTGTGACAGGACATTAGTGATAATCCCGGAAATCGTCCAAAGAAGCAAGAGGACCGTCTGCCGTCGCTGCCTTCAAACTCACTGCGAACAATAACTCATCCGTCGGTTCCTCGCTGACTTGCTGTGTGCCGTCGATGACCAAAGGGTACGCGTTTATTCTCTGCCATGTGCTCGCCATCTTTTCAAAAGCTGATTTTCACGCCGAACTATGTCCGGGCCACACTTTATATGTGACTCGCTTGCTCACCAAGCGGATAATTTGCGTGTCCGAGTACGTGGTCTGCCAGTTGTATGCGACTTTTATGAACTCTTCGACACACCGGACATTTATAGCATGCGAGAGTCACCCCCATGTTTGCAAATGTTGGAGGAAATGTGCGGTTTTCTGACTGTATACGAGAGATGTGTACTGCAGATGTGTCAAATTTAAAGAGCCCGCGTGGAAGTGAAAGGAGGGATAGAGAGATAGAGGCAAATATGAGAAAGAGAAAGAGAGAGAGAGAGAGAGAGAGACGGAGCGAGGAGTGGCAGTGAATTGTCATTAGCCGTTGAGAATCGCCGGCCACCCTGTGGAGGACCACAATGTGGTAGTATAGTGAACCGCCTAATGTTCCAAATGAAGCCGTCGTAAAGAGCCGACGGGGCCCTCGATAACAATTGACTCAATAATGTCAATTTGCTACCATCTTATAAACTACCCTCTATTGTGCTTGGACACGTGTGCAAACCCTTTAGCCAGCAGGGAATCTATATTGTATTTTGAGATGTACATTTATTGTAATTTCTTTTTAGTTGGATTAAATTATAAAATGTACTGACGTATAAAATTAATTAACTTAGTATTTTATTGGTTGTGACTTAAACATTTTATTTTATTCACAAGCTGTATTATTTAACATTTTACATAAATTATTAATGTTCACTAGTGTTTCAAAGAGTTATTGTAATAAATTAATTGTATAGTTTATTCAATTTCAAAGTTTTTATAGACTGTACTTTTATAGTTTGTAATTTATATTTTTGCAATCTATATTTTGTAATTATTAAATTGAAAAATTAAGAGTGTAAGAATGTTGATAACAATATCGTTTAGGCATAGATAAATAACAGACCCGATTATAAAAAAAAAATCTTTTATAACACAATCTTTATAAAAGACTTTAGAGTAAGCATAAAGTTTTATATATGAAATAAATTAATTCAATGAAGGTACTAATTTTAATATATTTTTTTAATGAAATATAAATTTGTATGCTTTAGAGTTTATTTTGAGAAATGCATGAAAGGCATGGCAGTGTCCAAATACTGACCTAATCCCATCAAAGCAGCTTAAATCGCATTAACCTTACACTAATCCGTAGATGTCCAAATATATTAATTCTAATCTCCTACTTACTGGGTCCCTTGACTTTAGTAAGGTTTCTAGAGAGTTTTTGAAAATATTGTGATTGATTTGTAATTCAGAATACTAAATGAAAACATCGCTTGTGTAGTATTGCAAGAAGATCCTAAGAAGATTAAAAAGTACCTATTAGTATTCATTGTATGTAAAGGCTATAATGCTTTTAATTATTGATACTATATATATAATAAGACTTTTTCTGTTATTTATCAATAATTAGAATAATATTTAGTAGGTACACAACTTAGTTAATGATATAATCCACATTATACTATTTTGTGCTGCTATGTTTCGATTGTAATTTGATATTACAAAATTCAATTTATATTTTATTTTTTAATTTCACAATCCAATTATTTGTTTGATTAATAATATAATTACTAATCTTTTAGCAAAGTAGACTTACAAAAATTTGTTACTAGTGTTTGTACCTATGAAAATCTAGATTTTTAGTTTTTGAAACTCGCTTAGCAGATAATGGAACACAGGTAAATGAAATTCTTAAATGCATAAAGTGAGTTCTCATAATTCTCCATTGAGTTGTTACTTTGGTTCGCGGTTAAACCGAAAATAATTTGTATAGCATTTTTGTCATGATATCGTCGACAATCACGTATTTTGTTTATGTAAGCTTTTTTTAATTTGATCCTTCATTTTAAATAAAATATTGTTAAACAGTATGTATTATTTACTGGTTCAACACATTGACCCTTTAAGGGTGTTCTACCCAAGATGTCGTATTTAAGAATAAATAAACATTGCTAAAATTTGAAATCAATTTAGAACTCGGTTATTGCCATTTTAAATCACATGTGTTCTCATGATAAAAAATAATTTTTGCAATTAATATTTAACGAAGAAGCTGTGAAGAGATTTTCATGAAATTTTAGAAGCTTATTATCTATAAAATAATTAGGAATGTGTATGTCAAATTTCAAACGATTTCAGAATCTAGCTCATATCAAATAGCAAAATTTATGTAAAATATAGAAATCGTGATATGTGTTCCCTGCAAAATACGTTTATTAAAATTTGTTTTGCAATTTTTCAAAAATAATTAGTTACTTTATGTACATTAGGATGAAATGTTAGGGTATAAGGACATTAGTTACTATGTTTTATATTTACTTTATATCAATTAATACAGAAAAGTAACAAATCGTACATCATGGATTATAGGCACTATTGTTTTCTAATTCACATTTACAACATTTAGAAAAAGTGTTAAAGGTTAAGCTATTCTTCTTTTGACGAAATATAGACCGAAGGCATACTAGGGAGCGCATAGTAACTGACGCCTTTACCCCATAATTTTTATTAAATTTTGTTAGTTTTTAGGATAACTAATGCATATTTCACGTTAAAATGAGTTTTTGATTCTTCAAGTTGAGAACAATTTATTGTACTGACAGCTACAACAGAAGTATTTATTGTATTGTAAGTTGCGCACAAAATTTTAAAATTACTCCATTATAAAGGTCAATGTCACTAACACGTTAAATAGTTGTCAAGAATGTTTTTTTATAAAAATTTAGAAAGCATTAATTGTGGATTTGGCTCAATGGATGGAACCGCCATAAGCATACCTTTTTGACTGTAATATTGGTTAAAGAAAATGAATAAATAAGTAACGAATCTGTTAAGGAACGTTTATAAAATCCCTACCAATGCCTTGACAAAGAATCAGTCTCGCTACTGTAGGAAACGGAGACATCAACCGAGGTGAGTATCGAATACCATTGAAAACCCATTGTAAACTGAGCAACAAAGCACATCGAAAGCACATTTTATTACCTTGCTGGCTGCTTTTCCTCGTCGTCTTCTTCTCCTTCATCCAGGGATACTCCGGCACATTAACACCCGAGCCATCCTGCACCGCGTGTGGATCCATCATCCCGTGATATCCCGGATGATGGGCACCAGGACTCATGGGTCCTCCGGATGCTCCAGGCGAGTGTTGAATCGGTCCATCAGCTCCCATCTGTGGCAGGGCCGTCATGAACTCGGCCATGGAGGGCTGGCTGCTGATGAAGCCGGTCTCGGCCGACCCGAGGCCCGGTGTCCCCACGTCCATGACGGCCGGATGGGCCCCGTGCGGGGGCAGAACTGCACCGGCCCCGGCCCCCGCAGCCACCGAGGCCAGCCAGAAGCCACCGCCGCCGTCGGTAGCCAGGACGGCTGGCGGCGTCGGTGACCTCGTCTTCACGAACTCGTCCTCGCGCCCGGGATAAAGCTGTCGGTGCTGCTCCTCCGTAGGCTTGTGCTGCGAAGGGCCGAGCTTGAGCAGGTGGGTCTGGTAGTGGTTGACGCCGACGGTTAGCGATTGTTCCTCGCTGGCTCGATCGGTGCCCCGATCAACGCCGCGCATCAAAACCTCCGATAGACAGGATCGCAAGCTCTAGGAACACTAGTTTGGGAGTTAGAGTTACTGTTTTCTTGTACGGAGGACGTGACAGTGATTATTCCTGGGACTAGTTTTAGAGTGTTCAGTCACGCTGGGATCACCAACCGATTTTCACGCGAGTTCACATATCACTGCATCGGGAATCAGACTTTGCTTTTCTCTCTCTCTAGGGTTCTGTAACATGATTATAGCACGTAATCTGTCCTAGCCGATAACGTATCGATGCACTTTATACACTAGTCACTTCGATGAATCATTTGGTACATTGATCCCTCCAAACTTGACCCATAATTTCGCGCACAATTCCTTCTATTCACACTCAACTTTCCTCTGGCTTTCCCATTAAAAATCCGAGTAACAGCACTTTGCGAACCAACTGTGATCGGATGCGAGCAGTAATCGCAGAGGGAGAGAGAGAGAGAGTAGTAGTCGCATCATCATCTCCGATCGCACCTCGTCCAGCAGGTGCTGCCGATCCTTTGTAGTACCGTCACTATCCTCATCGTACACCGTCGAACCGATCGTCCGGAACTGGTCGAGCGACGTACGCGAAATGAAGCAGAAAGCAGAAGTAGTGGTAGATGGGAGGTATAAAGAATCGAGCTCACTGCACACGCACAGGACACACCGATGAGATCCGTTTACTCTCTGTCGCGCTGCACGACACACGTCCGTATGGCGTGTCCCTGTTGTTACTGCTGTCTCTGTCTCGGGCCTCGACTCTCGAGAAGCAGCCCCGAGAGAACAGCGGCTGCACACGGCCACCGCCAACCAGTCCCTGTTCTCTCTTTTCTCTCTCAGTCTCTCTCTCTTTCTCTCTCACTCTCTTTTTCTCTCTCTTTCTCGCTGTGTGTTGCGTTAACGTCACGTGAGCAGTGGCGTCGAGCCAATGGGTGGCCGGTACCGGGCCGGTTCTGGCTCAGCCCTCTCGACGTAGGCGGCGCGCCTCTCTTAACCTCTCTCTCTCTCTCTCTCTCACACGTGTAGCACCGAGCGAGAGAGGACTGCAGACCCGGCGGCTGCTGCTGCTGCTGCAACCAAGAAGGAACGAGAAAGAGAGAGGCTGGCTACGCGAGAACCTCTCTCAGGGAGTCTCTCTGTCCTATACGATAGATCCGCGCGGCACCACTGCATGCGGCCGACTCGCGCGCCGGATAGAGGAGAGAGAGAGAGGACCACGCTATACGCCGCGCTGGCGGCGCCGAGCAAGCGAGACAGAGAAAGAGAGCAGCCTGTGGTTGTATGCTGTGCCGTGTGGGCGGGTCGACGGTGCGCGATGCGCAGAGGAGCGGCTGGTGGGGGCAGGCTGTCACGTGCGAGGCCACGCGGTTCTCGCCTCTTCGCGCTTAGCTATACTATACATGTATACGATATATACGTGGGATATAGTGCAGCGTTGTGTATATCGCGAGCGCAGCCAGCCAGCCTAACTTGAAACCTCTGCGGCTCTTTGCATAGGATGTATATATACGTACGTGCGTGTGTACGAGTGTGTGTAAGTGTAATTGGGTAAGCGAACTGAGTGTAGAGAAGAGCTTGAGAAAGGTCGGCTCGCGAGGCTGACCTCTTTGGGATTTTTTATCACTAGGATGATTGGATACTAGAGAGTATACACGAGGAGATTAGAAGCTGCGGTGTGTATGTTGTGAGAAGAAAAAGTGTTGAAGGCTTATCTTGCCGGGCTATCGTATGTTTAACATTGCGAGACTGGGGATTTGCGGTGAGATTAGAAGATTTTTCTTTTCTTTTTATTAATTAATGAAGTTTTTCATTAAGTGTAGTTTTTTACTAAATCAATGTCGTTTAAGTAGTGGTTTTATGCAAAGAATTCGTGTTAAAAAATTATATGTTGAAAGTACCATTTATTTTTATAATGTATTATGAATATGGGTCATAAAATATTATTATAGGTATCATAGGCCATGAAATTCATTCGAACTTTTATATATTTGTTGCATTTCATTACTATATTAGAAAATGTAAAAATATCTTTTTAGCTGTACAAATGAAATAACTTAAATTCAAAATACAAATTGAAAAATCTGCTTATTATCTGGAAACATTTCTACAATAGCACACAGTGCAACAAAATGAAATAAAAAGGCCTCTTTCACCTGCACTACTACACATGCAAAAGACCAAATTCCCCTTACGATGTTAGCAATTTTTCAAACGAAAACCAATTTCCCGGCCACCGTTTTTTTTCCCTAAAAATAAGAGTGGCGTTTCGTCTCTCTCCCTCTTTCTCGCTCACTCTCCGCCCATCGAAACTAATATTTAAAACAGCCGAGCTGCGCCATGCGCGTCACTTTAGAGTCGTCGGCATCGCGCGTCGACGTTAACGGTCGGGGAAGTCTCGTTCGCAGGGTCGCGCGGGCGCCGGCTGGTGTGTGTGTGCGTTTTGGAGACAGGCCGGGCCCAGAAGAGCAGTGGAACGGTTTCGATGACAGATTACCCTGATTCGCTTTGTGGCGAAGCTCTCATTTGGACAGGCGATTTGATTGAAAAGTTCATCGCGCGCGCACACAAGCGAGCGAGGAGCCGGAGGAACGGGCGCGCAGAAAAAAAAAACAAAAAACTGATACATTCGTGACGCTACCCTTATGAGACGATTCTCCTTTCTGCACCGCGGTAGTGCTATGAACCGCCTGTAATCTGTGTATAGGTAATTTTGCTGCACATTTTAGGGTGTATACTTGGCGCTAGTTGATCAGTTGTATATAAAAATGTCATAGTATGTTAATAAAACTTACGGAATTATTGTTTATATAATTTCACTTACCCGCCAACACTTTAATTTCCAACTGTCAGTCCTTAAGCATTTCTTTAACATAATTGTCCATCTTTTGTTACGTTTTTATCGTTGCTTATTCACTGACGCACTTTGAAATACCGTTTCGTTATTGGCTGTAGTCGTTAATAGGGAATTTTAAATTCTGGTCATCTTCAGGGCTATACAAGTAATTATATACATATTTACAAAGTAATAATGATCACATCGAATTTTCATTTATAAAGATGAATTCACCACAATATTCTTATAAAACTAGCGCGTGTTTAAAAAAATGTGTTAAGTAAAATTACGAACTGTACATAACCTATAAACTTTATAAAAAATATAATTTTACACTTTTAATTTAAAATTTATTTACCATCAAAAGCTCTTTTGGAAAAGTCACATTTAAAAGTTAAATTTAAATAATGCATCGATGTTAGAAAGAGTTGTGTATCAAAGTGAGATTGAGATAAGACTGAACCCAAACGTTACGAAAATTTGAATCGAACCAACATAACCATAATTAACTCTTTGTACTGATATTGTCTATATATACTTTGTATGCTTGTTTTATGTATGCGGAATATCTCCAGAATAAAAACATATTTTCTCCGTAAAAGAAAAAGAAATTGTTGCTTCTTGCAAAACAGTATATTTTACTGTCAAAACAGGAGAAACTCCTTTTTTCTGACCTTAAAAACAACGCATTGAAAAGTATGGAAGTATTGCCTAAAAAACCAGCAGTTTCTCCTTTTTTTAGATGGAATCTTTACGTATTTTTCTAAACCTAATTTTTCCCTCCCAGAAACAGTAGTTTCTTCTTTTTATTTTTCTCCGTGTAGTGTTCGAGTTGTAAAATTTATAAACTTTGAGAATAT
The DNA here is from genome assembly GCA_900490015.1 of Megastigmus stigmatizans. NCBI lineage: Eukaryota > Metazoa > Arthropoda > Insecta > Hymenoptera > Megastigmidae > Megastigmus > Megastigmus stigmatizans. Next base: position 17,236 of record UELV01152588.1, read on the forward strand.
TAGTAATCTGTCATTTATGTATGTATTACACTCAACCCACATTCCTTTTACTCTTAGTGCGAGAAGAAATATTAAAATTATGAGACGTTGCATACTTTTGCGAGAAAGATCAAGCCAAATAGTCAAAATGTTATTAAATAGTACAAACATCTGCTTAATTTTACTAACAATAATAACAAATGTATCACATGTTTGAAAGTTTCTAGTCAAATTCTGAAAAATTACCATTACTTTAATTAAACGGTAGAATTAATTTTATTCGCATTTTTCTTAATTTATTGTACAACGAAAAGCGTATTTAAAAATCACTTCCATGATAATGTTTTCTAATTCTTATATTATCATTACTTATATTGTAAGTTTTATTCTCTATAACCAATATGTAATAGATATACATGGAAAGATTTCAGAAAAGTTTCCAATGGTTTGAATTTCTTAAAAAGAAACTATTGCCATTTAATCACAGATTGCCAAAATATAAATAAGAACCAAAATTTTTCTGCACTCACGCTTATAATTTATTATTTAAAATATTGTATAAAGTATTATATGAAGACGAGTCAAAGTATATTATGTAACATTATATTGGTAATTGTGGTTTTAATTGTGTATAACTATAGTTTCTTATTGTTAAATTAAAAATGGATAGTCTATGATCAAATAACTATAGTTTCTCATAAAAATTCTTACTGAAATTTGTATATTTTACTTGAAGTTTTCGCTCTGCGTGCGCTGTATTAAAAAGGTTTTTTAAATTAACTCCAATTATTAGTCCTTCATTTTAAATCACTGATATTTCAGTAAATAATATTCAATTTGAAGAATACATTACTTGTGTATACATAAATAACGCATATTGAGATATTATTTCAATTATAAGAAAATACTTTCCCAGTAGCGTAGAAATCAGCGTTATTATTTTAAAAAGATGCATTTTCATTCTGATTACGCGAAGGGAGCCGACATAGAAAGGGGGGATGTACAGCTCGGAAATTCGGGGATGCTGCAATGCCAGTCCAGCGTGAGTGCGAGGGAGAGAGAGAGAGAGAGAGAGA
>UELV01152589.1:0-15308 GCA_900490015.1 Megastigmus stigmatizans
TCTCTCTCTCTCTCTCTCTCTGTGTTTATCTCGTGCGTGTCTTTTTTTTCTTCTCTCTTTGGTCTGCTGGAATACTGGCTTCCTTTTCCTTTTTTTTTTATTATGGAGCGATTCGGTGCGAGGCGGTGGAAACAACGGTTTCGTTTGATTAAATCTGCCACAGGAGATTTTTAGCTGGTTCGGCGAGAAAAAAAAAACGCTTTGTTGGCAGATAAGCGAGCGATAGTGGACTTAGGTTCTTCTTGTTTGACGACTTTCTGGTTTGAGGTGTGTGTGTGTACGAATCAGCCTTGCGGCTATTACAGTGTTATTAATGCAGTGTAGTTTACAATATAGAATTTAGATTGTTAATGTTCGAGTGGTCCATTCGTATTTGACAACTTGAATTGAAACCAGTATTTCAATCTATTATTTTAAATGAGAAATCCGTTTTTGTATGTAACGGCTATATATTTAGGAGAGGCGAATATTAGACCTCGATTTGATAGTTTATTAATAAGCTATAAATTAATTCTTATCTTTTTTAAACAAATTTCATTCTGATGAGATAAATAATATTCTTTATTAATTACAAATTTAAGAAAAATTAAAGTATTTCAGGGAATATACATATATTCTATTCATTGATGTAGATTGAGTTTTATGATGCGACAGTTCTAAAGTTTCGTGGCAGCTATCCATAAATAATGCAATTGTAATACAGAAATTTTATTTTAAATAACTGTAATGAAATGAAAGTGCTCAAACTATAAATTTATCACTGTCAGATACGAAACTTGCGAATTCTAAGAACAGATAAGTTTACACCCATTACGGTAACTCGTTTACTACTTCGCAGTTTTCATTGTCTAAAGGTACTTCAAAGCGAATACAATTTTTGTCAAATATGATCATTATTAATTTATCGGCATTTAGTACATTATAAAAAATATTTTTTAATAAATTCCGCAATTTATTTTATTGATTTTCTTATGTGATTTTTGGATAATTTATTATACGGGTTCGATTTTTCCATGATAACTTATAGTGCAAAAGTTGTCAGATATGCCTAAAGTATATTCTCATTTGGAAATATCTCTTTTATTTAATTTTATAACTTCTCAAGTCATTATCGAAAATTTGAAAGACGGCAAGAAATATAGCCAATATTGGTGTTCTACAAATAACTGAACAAAATATTACAGAATTAAAAATATTGACTTTGCTTAATTAAATAGTACAATGATTTATCTAACTTTATTGCTCAAAAGTATAGTCATTTTATTACTTTTGAAATTTCGTCCAGAAGTACAGGTACACCATCAACCATCATCCTCAAAATGATAAATTCCTTTTTAGTAACTCCTAATCATTCCCAAACGGATTTTCTGACTTTCGGTAATCCACATACCATCTTACGCCAGTCTTACTCGCGCGATTGCGAAGAAATCGCCAAAATTACTTCTCTCTCCAATCCTCTTTTTTTCGTCTACGCTCATATCTTTTTTACGAGGAAAACAGCAGCAGCAGCACCAGACCGGCTGCTTATCGTCTCGTAGAGAGTCAGCTCCTCTCACTCGTTCGTACCATCTTAAAAGACTGGCAGGTGATTTTTTCGTCGTAAAAAGGGCAGCAGTGTCCTGGGTATATACATATATAGGAAAAAGAAGAGAGAGGGAGGGAGGGAGAGAGAGAGAGAGAGAGAGAGAGAGAGAGAGAGAGCGAGATGGGAGGAGGAAGCTGCCTTCGGACCGTAGATTTTAAGGATGGCTCGCACGCGCCTGTACATAAGAATCCGCATTTCCATTCCATTGGCTGCCCGAGGCACTGTACACACACACACAGACATATGTCTATATGTGCACACAAAGTGGCAGACCGCTCGACGGGTGCTATTATGTATATATATATACATACGTAGATATAGGTACGGTTGCAACGTGCGCTCGGTAGACTCGCGCGGGAGGCTCGTCATTAACCGCGAGTATATCCTGCCTTTGTATTATTCATGCCCGATTTGCATTCCCCCGCGCGCTGCTGCTGTTAGCGCTGCTGCTGCTGTGGCCCAGTATAACGAGATGACGTTGTCTCGCTCTCCAACTGCCCGTAACGATCTTACGTATTCCCTGTCTTCTGCATCTCTGTCTGTGCGTGCATATACATATGTGTGTGTGTGCGTGTGTGTGTAGGTTATATGCATATGCGAGTCCGTTTCCTGATGTGTGTACATACATTCTGGCCCGTGCTTGTGTTGACCGCGTGCATTAGGACGTGTCTGTGTGTTCCCGCATTATGTGCGCCTTGTTATTTGTAGCTCACTGCACCTGCGAATGTCTGTATATGTGTGTGAATGGACACGCGTGCCTTGGCGATTTTTTGCACTCATTATGCAACAGACTTTAGGGACTTTGGGTCGCTGGAGGTGCGTGTGTGTATGCGGGTCATGCGGAATTGTGTGGCAGGTGCGGCGCTGGGGTTCCGCCGAGTAAAGAATTGGCTATATAGCGCAGCGCTTATCTGATTTACCCGGCCATTGGCATTCGTCGGGCAATTATGCGAGTAAAGCGGCTTGCGCGCGAGTGTATAGCTCCCGAAGAAGCTGCAGCTTTGAATCTTTATGTGCCTAATTTGACTAAGTACCGTTTTTTTTGTACTGGATAAAGGGAAAAGGATGTCGATCGGAATTTGCAGATTATCAACTTTTTGCGTTAAATGTATAGTTTATTCTTACGTTTGTACAGTTCAGTAGCTTTCATGGTATTTATTTATAAAATTATTATTAGGTATAAGCTTGTAATGCTTCCAGACTTTTTTCATTGTAATGCAATATTATGTCAAATACCTTACTTTTTCTGGATCTTCGCAATATATTTTATTCTGAATAAATTTTTATGTAGCATTCAACTTTTCATAAATACACAAATGCATTCTACTGCAATAACGAGCTTGCATTACAATAATACTGCATTATAAAAATAAAAAGTAATGAAAAATTAAATTATCCTGTTTTATATGACTACTTGAAGCGTAATTTGAAGTTGTTATTAAGTCTGCATTATGAAACTTAGATTATATTGACGTTAAATTAAGCATTTGTAAATAATTAACCTTACAATCTAGCATAAAAAGAATCAAATTGAAATTCATTCGTGTAAATTTCGACTAATAACATGTAATAATTTAGTTACATGAATAATATTATTTATAAAATAAAAATTAAGCGGGTCATAAGTATCGTAGGCAGTGGCGTAATAAACGCAGTAATAAAATACAAAAATTCAATTTTAATTACATTGTTATTCTTTATTTGCTGAATTATTATTTTTCAACTATATTCTCCCCTTGAATATAAGTATATTTGGATTTAGTTATCTCTGTAATATAGGTAAAACAAATAGAACAAAACGTAACGAATGAAAATTCCATTAACGATAATATTGGTCACACTTTTTACTTGTACTGTTTCTTTAAAAGATTAAATTTTATTCGAAAGTATACAATAAAAATACATACGGTTGATTATTATGAAACCGGCCATTGTAAGATGGATTTGATCCGTTTTATGAAAAATTTTTTAGTAATTTTTATTATATATTTACCAATATGTATAAATATGTATCTTTTTTTTTATTCGAGTATGAAATCGTGCTATTTTATTGCCCATCTAGGCTTTATTAATGTATTTAAATTTATTTAAGTTATTATTTATACTAAATAATAACCTAAATCCTGTACTGATTTCTATCACTTTTTCATTTTTAACATAATGTAATGCATATATGAAAATAAATGACTACTTGAATTATAAATGTATCGAATTTGAAAGTATTTGTTGTTTACTCTTTTTAAAGCTTCACTTTGCATTTTATATTATGATATTAATTATTCTATATCTTAATTGTGAATCTCATTGAAAAATATTGGAAATATCGGCCAAAATATTCCGATAGTTTCAACAAGTATATTTATTGAAAGCAATGAGCGCAATCAGCAAGTCTGGCAAATCGACTTTAGATAGAGTTTCTTGAAAATTTGCTTACAAACTCATTTTGATGTGTTTTATCGATTGGTGAAAAGTTCAGCATATGTTGCGGTAAAACTCGAGACATTCAATGCCAAAGTTTTCGAGTTTGGGAAGCCTATACTTACCTAGCATGTATAAAAGGCACGTTATACTAGATTTACAAAGGATCAGGGCTTACGCTCCTAACAGCAAAGATACTGCAATTTAAAGATATGTTATAAAGTAACAAGTATATCTATATTGTGGTTCAGTCTGCACAAAAGTGTATGCTGCTCATCGTTTTTTTATATTTATATGATTTTTGCACTGTTTATTCATGTTTCAGTATTTTTTGGTATATAATTAATAGATGTTATTAACTATATACCCCAAAATACTGAACTAATCATGGTACTATTTAATGATGAGTTATAAAAAGAAATAAACTTTTTGCTCATACGAGCCGGAGAACGTCCTTAAATAATTTTGAAAAGGCTACTATCTAAATTCATGCATTTTAGATACATCAGCTGTGCTCTCAACAATTGAAATAGCGAGAGATCTTTTCAGTCAACTTGTAAAACTGTTACTAAAAGTAATAACACTGTTTTAAAGCATGAATATAATTATTAAATGAATTAGGCGATTACCGAAAATTTTATGATTTTTATTAGTACTAAGGAGATTTTAACAAGATATTATTTATAATACATTTTATCAGATCATTTTGAACATAAACAAATATTATTGTCAGTTTATTATTATTTTATCCTATTTCTTTGTTAACTGATGGAGAGGAAATGTACAATAAAAATGATATAATCTGTTTTGTATCAAATAAACACCAAGCACATATTTTATTTCAAAAGAAGGTTTTTTACTCAACAAATTCAGTATAAACGGATGACAAATACGAGTTATTGAACCAATGAACTAATCATGCAACAAGTGCAACAAATACGTTTCTCAACAAACGGATGCACAAATGAATATTGTCACTGAATAATGCAGATTCTTTCAATAACTTCACTGATTATCTAAAAATATTTTTTAATGCAACGGACGGCTTTATCTGGATAAATGTTTGAATTCGTTGTTTATTCAAAGTATCAAATTAATTGAGAAAATTCATAACGAAACAAAGCAATAGATGAAAATCAAAGTTGATAAAGAAACTTTTCGTATCTCAAAAGGTATCTCAAAGTTCTTACATAAGAAAACCATTTATCATTAAAAGTCAAAATTATGTATTTAGAACACTGAATAAATTAGTTTCGTCACAAATTCCTAATTTCCGCGTCCGAAAATCAATGGGTCATCTCAAACAAGCTTACAATACTCGGATTAATTCGCCGCGACGAACTGCGCAGCTATCATAACCCAGCGATATTTAATCAACAGGAGCTTTACCATAACGAAGTCGCTTTGTTATATAGCAGCAGCAGTGTAGTGTCTAATTTTCAAGCTGCGCGAGCCAGCCGCGCGAATGGCGCCCTTCTCTCGAAATGCTCAGTTTTACCCGGGAGATCAATTTGCGCGCTCAACGCGAAACACAGAGAGACAGAAAGACGGATCGCGGCGCATAAATATAACGGTGGCAAAGAAGGAGGCCTGGCATAATAAGGCTCTCACCGAAGAGCGAGGATGGAAAAAGGGCAACACAGCAGCGTTGGACACCGAGTAATTAAAACTCGGCGCGACGCAGGAAGGGAGAATGTATTTACCCACACACAGGAGAGTCTCGTCTTGGTCGTATAATTCGCAAAGACGTATAAATGTTTCTCCACTTTTCGTCTGTATTATATATTTATATAGTCCTTTCCGTGCCTCACTTCATCCTCTGTTTTTTATTTTTCTTATACACGCAGTCATTGTGCATCGTTATTCGTTTTTTCACACCGTTTTTTGCGCCTTTTTATTTTACCAAAGTTGGATCCCTCTGTGCCTGCGGACGTATACGTGTATTTTAGGAGAGAAAGGGGGGGGGGAGAATCGGATGCCCGTGTAATTATTGTCCTGAAAATTAATTAAAAGCCGTAGGATAGAAGTCTGTGGAGGGAGATAAGGGGGGGGGGGGTGGAGGATTTTCGCAACTTGTTTCGGCAATGAAAACGGCACCGTTGATGTAAAGTTTTGCAGAACTCTGGCTGCGCGAGGCCTTGAGCACTGACGCTGATTCCCGCGCTCGCTGGAATTTTGAACGAGCTGTAATTAGGAAATTTAAGAAATTAGTACTTGTTAGGACAGAGGAGAGCGAGTATTTTTGGTTTAATTTCACGTTTGGCTGTTTTGGAAGTTTATTAGTTGCTCTCTTTGATGTAATTAGCTGCAGCAGCATCTCCGAGTTTGTTAGCTGCTGCTCCTCCGGATGAATATTGATGTTTCACGAAATTACGAATTGATTTCGCAGTGTGTCTACAATAATTTCGCAGTATTATAATAATCATTAGCAAATAAGATAAACTAGATATTTTATTTTGCATTGCTAATGATATGTTATTTTACTGATTTGTAGATAATGCTCATAGAATTTAGTATTAGAAACTTCAATGAAAAATTTTCACAAAATGCAGTTTCTGGAGACGTGTTGGTGATGACTTTGTAAAAGCATTACATTTTTCAACTGTAATTCGTCTTTCTTGAATTTTCTTGAAGTTTTCTATGCTTATTACATGTATAAGTAGAAGAAGACTAGTATAGAAAGACCCGATTTTAATCAGATTTTTTTTTAAGTTTGACTTATTATATCACTGCTTTTTATTTTATATCTTATAATATCTTTATAAATTTTGTACCAGAATTTTTCAATTATGATTAAAAGTTTTAAAAGACTTTTAAAAGTCTAATAAAAACACCTTACAAAGAAACAAACTATAAAGTAAATGCATCTACTTAAAGTCAATTGATTGAAATGTTACTTTGGAACTGTACGGTGAGGCTTTGAACATATACGGGAGTGACTTAATTGCATATCTAATGATTGGATGATTTAAAAATGTCTCATTGGAAAGAAATGTATTAATAACAATACAAATAGAAAGAAACAATCTAAATATTTAAATGTTTGACGCAAACTATTCAGTCGTTAACCCGTTAAAAGTGTTTGAAACGATTGCGGTTTAAAAATTTCTCTGAATGCATCACTTCATATGGCGGGCGAAAGAAGCAATGAGAGACGGTGTGATAATGGATAGCCAGACGTTCCAATATGCGGGACAATTGTATGCGTCCTTTGAACTCGGCCTGGACCACGAGACGTTTTCCATTTCTTTCATTCGACAGTCTAAGTGGCCACGCCACTAGGTACTGCTAGTACTCGTGACTAGACGGCCTCCCAACCGTCACACGCTGAGATTTCGCCGCACGAATTTTATTGCACTTCCAGTCTTTTGTCAGTCCCTATGCAAGGGGTTTCGTACGAGATGCATGCAAAAGACATTGCGCTACGCTTGGAAGCTTTTAAGCGATTAGCTTCGCGGGGACGCTTTGGCGAAGCAAAAGTTTTGATCGCTTGAATAAAGTGTTGGGTTTTCTTTGAGAGTATTCGTATACTTGCAACTGACAAGAGAAGAATAAATTTTATTTTAACTTATTGTTTGTTTTTAAGGTACAATTATAACATTAGTTATATCAAGTAGAAATTATGTCCTTATGTTGATTATATATTTCATTGATAGTAATATTGAGAATTAATTATTAATAATAAATAAAATTACATTAAATTTTATTACATATCCAGTCTAAATTCGGTATTATATTACATATTATTTTTATCAACTGCTATCGTAACAAATGCACGATAAAAATAGTTTTCCTCGCTTCAAAGTATCACGATCTTTCATTTTAACGTCCTACCCTCAAAAGACTAAACCTCTCTAGCCTTAGATAACATCGTGTTCATTTCGTTTCAAATCCGCAAAACTGGGAGCTGCATCTCGACTGTTTAAAAAACCACCCAAAACGCTTCTCGTCAATTCACAAATCTCTTGCAACGGGTACATGCACCGTCCCCGCGTCGCGTCACACGCACGTGTTTGAAAACAAGTTTTCCAACGCGCAAAGTATAGAGCAAAAAAAACGAAAAACAAGATCGCTGCGGGCTGCGTTTCGAATGAAACCTCTGCGAGAGAGAGAGAGAGAGAGAGAGAGAGAGAGAGAGTGAGTTAAAACGTGTCACGTTTCATAAAGAAAATTCTGTGCAGGAGAGCGAGTTTTACGACCGCGAGCGGGAGGAGCGATGCTATTTCACGGAGCGGTTAACATTCGCATATAGCTGGGTCAGCGGGCAAGTCCGAAATCGCGCGACAAAGAGATGAAAAAAGAGGCTCGGGATCGAGAGAGAGAGAAAGGGGGGGGGGAGAAATTACATTACAGCCGAGCGACCAGCCAAGCTGTCGATCGAGTGTGACGATGTGGAACGCAGCTCCCGCAGGTTATTGAATCTCTGATTTCTAAGGTGGTACCGACCGAGAAAATTCTGGGAGAATCATAAGATTTTTTTGGGAGTTTTGGAATCGCCTGGGAGATTTGCAGAATTTTTTCGTTATTGGTGATGTTTTAGTGCTATGTCTCGTGTTATCGTGTATATTCTTTTAGGCGTATCGGAAAAAGAGTGGAAAATCATTTTGATTTCGATCTCTAAAAGACATCAAAAGTTTCATAGGTTACGCATTTTATTGAGTTATATTAAATTAATAGTCCAAATAATTATTTGTTCGTAGATATTTTCCACAAGTTTTTTGGCCTTCAACTTTATAGCTCAACTATAAATGTAATTTGCTATTATTAATTTCTTTAATGAATTTAAGAAAATGCAATGGGGTAAATATTTGCTCACCTTAAAATTTTAAGTAGTTGTCAGGCTTACTTAAAAAATCTTTTATTCAAAATTAAAGTATGAATATAAATGTTGAATAAGTTCCATTAAAATCCTATTATATGTGGATTCACGTACAAATGTAAAGAATAACGAAATTGAAGCTTTTAATATTAATGAAAACCTTTTAACCATGTTTTTATTGGAAAATATTAAAAAAGTCATTTTTCAATAAAAGAAGTAGAATTAAAGTAGCGCTCAATAGAAGTAAAATGATGTGAATTGTTTTTTTTTTTAAATAGTTATTGTTTAAAAAATTATTGAGGAAGAATCAAGCGCTTGACAATTACAATACGTGCAATTACGTTTAAATTAAAAAATGATTTTAGTTGAACAAGAACAGTATGCATATTAATTATCCTGAATTGATAATCATAATTAAAAAATTGTAATAATCAAAATCAAAACTATTTTAATTGTGCATTTATATAATAATATTGAGTTCGTTGAGAAGCAACCAGATTACCTTGTTTTGTATGAAAATTTTTAGATGAAACTCTGGGTGTAATGCGTATATAGCTATTCAATCCATTCAATCCACTTAAACCTCTTTATCCACCTAAAAGCTACACTAATTTCAAATCCGCCTGCCATCTCAATCCACGTGGACACACCCATTCTCCTAGATGAAATTATTCGCAGTCGATTGAAGCACAAATCTACACATCGAAATCTTCCTACCGGGGACTGTCAACCGCACACAGTATATACCATAGGGATTGGGGGTACCGGCCTCGAATCTCGAATAAAAATATATATCTCTGCAGTAGTCTAGCTTTTGCTTGTAGATGCACTCGGGGCAACCGAATGGCGGGAGGAGGGGGTGGGGGTGAAGGTATCGGAAAAATTCAGGGAAAACTTGTGTAAAAGGATTCCAATATCGCTGCCTCGTCGGCGGCGGCGCCACTGTCGTCGTCGTCGTTGTCGTCGTCCTCGTTCCGGGGGCGAGAACCTGCTAATGGTGTCGCGATGACTATCCGGCGCCATCAATCGTCCAAAGGAGTCTGCGCCTGGAATTTCGATTTCTCGCTCGTTCGCTGAAAAATTCTCGTCCTCTCTCTCTCTCTCTCTCTCACTCTCTCACTCTCTCTCTTTTTCGTAGTGCTAGCTACATACACTGATTTCTTTGCGCGTCTATGCGCCTCTTCGGCACGGGCGTGCACGTCTTTGTTGTCTCATCTGTACGCCCTTTCGGCATACGTCTTTCTGAAGATACTTTTAAGGTGACGAAAAAATACAAGTGCATGGATCATCAAATCTGTTTCATGAACACGCATCTCTTATACTGTATTCGGTGTACAACTACTTTCATACGTTTTTTTGTCACCTGTTACAAAAAGTATTTGACGCGAAAGATTGGTAGATAAGATTAGCAAGATCAGTACTAAAAATGGGACCAGACAACATACGCAATTCTATATACGCATCCATAATAATTGTAGCCAAGTGTCGACATTAACATCTGATATTTGATTTTAGGATTTAATTCAAAGCCACACGGAGAGAAATATTTTTATGGAGAATATTACCATAGTGCACAAGTAATACGATCGTTAAATTGTTGTTTATTTCTACTAACGAATAATTATTAATGTTTAAGAATTATTTATAACATAAATAATTCTTAACACGAGGTTTGACCGATCTGCAAATTAAATATATAAAGAGTTTGCCATTCACGCCATAGGTCTCGGGGTCAAATTCTGGTTTATTTTTCATAAAATTAAAATTTTCCAATATATAATTTAATGTATAAAATATGAATTCCGTAATTCTCTGTCTGCATATACTACATGATATTTATTTATATGTATGGAAAAAAGATTGTAACGCTTTTCTAAATTATATAAATTACAATACTGGGAATAGAAAATTTCGCAGATATCTTGAAAAATTTCGAAGATTACAGTCTAGGATCGCACTACAATTCTAGTATTGAACTATTTCTCATGAATATTGAACTACTTCCTATAACATTTCTCTTCGTGCAGAGAACCAAATTAGAACTGAACCTATCAGCAAAGTTTTTTAAACAGTAATCACTATAAAAACTCTCGGCTAGAGAATTAATTAAGCGTTAACCAGGAGTCCATTTATTTAGTTTGGCTTTAACTAGCGGCTCGAAAAAATAAAGCAACCCCAGTGCGAGCACAGTCCTCGATTTGTCGAAACGCCACTCTTTTAAATTGAATTTTTACCAGTCGAAATTAAAAGCCTCGAGAAGAAATTTATAAGTACCCTTCCGCAAAAAAAAAAACCAAGTCGCTCTAATCGCTGGTGATAAAGTGAGAATCGAACTCGATCGTATTTGAAAAACGCAGCCGTAGACTCGAAGGCTGAAAAACGCAATTTAACGCGCGGCTGACGAGTCTCGTCATTTCCCGCGTAAAAAACAAAGTCGATTGCGCGCTGCTTCTGGTGTGTGTGTATAATCAGTACGGCGAATCGGGACCGAAATAAATCGCCGGCTGCGCGATACGGCGTGAAAATGAAAAGCTGCCGGAAGGCGGGTGGCATCCGCGGGGTTCCCGACGAAGGGATGACCAAGCCGCACCGGGACTTCAAACGCGCGACGCGGATTAAGCGGCCCCGATCGATCTTAGGATTTGCGCGCGCGAGCGCGCGAGGGTGCGAACGAGACGGTGACGAAGTGCGCGCACCTCCCCGACGCGTATACACTGTATCTTGATTGAGGTTTCGTGCCGAGGGAGGGCTTGTGCAGAGCTCCTTTTACTAGGTGATTGTTTTGTTCGAGTAATCTGGGGTCTTTTTATTCGGGAGTGTCTGTGGCTTTAGTGGACTTAGGGAGGAATTATAGTGGTCATTATTTCACGTGTTTAAAGTTTTTAGGATTTTTATTTTTAAATAATATCTAATGTCTATTTTAGTTATGGCATTATTTAATGCGATTATTAATAACTTTATATGTATCGAAATAACAAATTATAAAGCTCGATATTTAAGTAGATAATGTCGTTTTATTTATACAATTGTTTTGCGTATAAATTCATATACGTTTGTAATCTTTGGATTTTATTTGTTATAAAATTTTCTATTTACAAAAATCAATTTGAACTTATATATAAAACATGAAATAAGATGAGAAACTATATTACGATTTTTTACGAAAAAGCTGCTGCAAAATAGCATTTTATAGATGAAATACAGACAGGATTGAAAAATAAAAAAGATAAAAATAAACTTGAAATCGCAACGTAAAGAGAAAGGAAATAGAAAACCATAAGATGAACAAGAAGCAAAGGCAGATAATGTGAATAAAAAGACTGAGCGGCGCACAGAAGCTAGTGAGCGGACGAACGAGGGAGACAGAAAGAGACGAACACAGGAAAACTGGACTTTGGACAATTTCCTAGACCGGAAGTCAATATGAGCCGCCTCCTTTTTTCCCCCCGCACCCTGTCTTCCTCTTCCACTCTCGTTCAGCGGCGATCTTTGTCTTCGTCATTGCGTCGTTCTTCCCCTTCCATTCTCGCTCTCAATGTCCGACGCCCAACAGTCGTCTCTTTGAGCGGGAGCAACGAGAGATCAGATGACTGCGATTCAGTGCGAGTATAAGCAGGAAAGAGAGAGAGAGGGAGCTGATGTCCAGTCCAGAAAGAAACGCGCCTAGACTACTTTCGGTCTCTCGCTCCTCTCGCGCGATCTTTGACACAATAGCGAGATTTCGTACCTCTATATATACCCTGCGAATAAGGTTTTATCTCGTAATTTCGGGACTTTTTGATTTTGAACGCACAAGTGTGCCCTCGGGGAGTTGAAAGGCACGGGGAGCTGTACTTTTGTATGTGCGCTTCGTGGATATATTTATATACTTTGAAATAAGCATTATTTAACCAAGTCCTATAAAATAAATGAATCCAAGTACCTAATTATCAAAATTTTTAAACTTCATCTTACTTGATCTTTCGTTTATTCATATCATTACAATACATTTATTATCTGTTCTTTGTACAAATACTAATAAACGAATATTAACATGCACTGCAGGGTATATTATTCCCAAATCTCAATTTACAAAGGTTTCAAACTGGGGTATCTGAAAATTTGACAGATCCAGCTAAACTCGTGGCACGTTCCTATACTATAGTAGTCAGTATAACTCCACTGCTAAGCTCGACTGCATATACGTGCAGTAATGCCGTTGTGCAGGATTCCCAAACTAAAGTTTCCACAAACTATATTTGCGCTCATCGCAAATTAGTCGGTAAGACAACTGTAATGAAATTAAGCTTATATTCCAGATAATCCATTACGTGGTATAGGAATTAAGTTTTCCTACGATTAGAAAAACTGCTTTAATCTAACTCGAAGATGCATAAAGGAGGATCTCGACATTGGCCCTTATTAAAATTGCAAGGAAAACGTATATAACGATTGACTAAAAAAATTAACCACTTTATTGGACGAGCAATATTTAATAGAGTGAGATCATTGTTCTGTATATAATAGAGTAGAACCAGACGAGTATAGAAAGATCCGATTTTCAATCAAGTGATTTAAAATTTCCCGTTAAACAAAGGAGTGAAATTCATGTTCTAAGTGTCAATGTAAGTTTTGTGCGTTTGCTCTAAAGACTTTATTTTATTCCGATCTCATCGAGGTCCTCTCTCTCTCTCTCTCTCTCTCTTTCTCTTTCTCTCTCTCTCGTAATCGCATTAAAAAGAGAAATTCGCAGTATCATAGCCCTATGACATTGCGGGCGAAAATCAAAAGGCCACTAGACTTGCTGTCGAGCTTTACTGGAGTTTCGGAAAGCCAGAGCCGACCAGTAACCAAACAGTGTCATTACACAGTGGGACGATCGCTAATCACAGGTATGCAAAGACTGGCTTGTACGCGGTGCCCGCTCAAAATCACCGCTGAAAACCTCACGCTATATACCCCTACTATACACCCGACACACACTCACATACACACATACATGTGATCCGCTATCTACAGCAGAGACCCTAGTGTCAGAGGATCCCCTAATTCGTTTATCTATCCGTTTGGTGCTTCAGCCCATGGAAGAGGGGGAAGGGGTTCCATCCATCTAATTCCGTTGTCATCCGCACCGAACGGTAGACGCCGCACAGCCTCGGCCATCGGGGTTTGTTCCGTGATTGCAGCTTGTTCCGATCCCTCCTCTCTCTCTCTCTCTCTCTCTGTCTCTCTCTCGCTCTCTTCTGCACACCAAGCCCCGATTTTGCGCGAGACGAGGCAACCTGTTTGTACCGCGCAAACAGGTGAGATGGTACTACTGCTCGACGACGACAATGCCGTCATGATGCCCTGGCTCTCTCCTGAAGCTTTTGCCGAGGTGCTAGCTCGTGATTTAAGGCTGTCGCCAGGATTATCGCACCGATTGTGAGTTTCATCTTGATGAAGTACCACCGACTACAGTGATAAGCTGGATGGACTTTTTCCTATGCTTATTTGAGTGATGCTGTAGAGGATGGAATTGTTAAGGTTTTAAATCCGGAAGCGGAGACTTATATTTTCTTAGGTATTTTTACGCGCAGAGTTATTTTGATTAACTTGATTAACAATGATATATCATTAGTAATCTACCTAGACAACGGATCAGCATTGTGTCAACATTTCAAAGCTGTTCATTTTATAATAAATTCAAAAAATCAATAAATCGATTAACCTGTTTCCTCATCAAGTACAACCACACGTGCATGCACCAGTCAAAACTAAGATCGACGTCAGTTAATTCTAAATCCACTCTAAATAGGTACACACACACACACACAGATAAACTTTCGCAGATCTGTCTCTCCGTTTCTGTCTCGCTCGCGCTCGCTCTCTCTGCCAGGCGCCAATCTCTAAAGTCAATCACCGAAAGCCAGAGCCTCGTTGCGTAAAATCAAACTAACTCCGGGCGATCGCGTCCAGTGTAAACCTGCCCTGGTGCGGTTGAAACGCCGCTGCGTCCATGGGACGACGTGGCGTCACGTACGCGAGAACGCGTGTAAGAGAACGAGAGAGAGGGCGAGAGAAAGAGACAACCAACCAGTGAACATATATCGCAAACGCAATTTGCATGAGCTTATGCCTACGTTGCTGCTGCTGCTACTACTGCTAGTCGACGCCTAGCGACAAAGTCGGAATACGTTAGGTCAGCCGGCCGGAAAACTTATCCCGTGGATTCACCGGGGTGCTGCTGTTGCTGCTGCTGCTTCTGTGCGGCTGTTTGTGCAAACTACGTTGGTACACGCACTACTGCACCTCATCCTCCTATACGCTTTCACCCTTTGATTTTCACTCTCTCTCTCTCTCTCCTCTCTCTCTAGGCTTCGGCTCTTTTGCCATGGAGAATTGTCCACCGGCAATTCGCGGTACAATCTGACAGAGAGAGAGAGAGAGAGAGAGAGAGAGAGAGAGAGAGAGAGAGAGAGAGAGAGAGAGAGAGAGAGAGAGAGAGAGAGAGAGAGAGAGAGAGAG
>UELV01152591.1:0-12546 GCA_900490015.1 Megastigmus stigmatizans
CACACACACACACACACACACACTTACACACGGAGAGATACACTGAGCCCTGCACATACACGTGCGCATAACACAATGAGGCTTGCTCCGATCGGTCTCTCAAATCTCGTTACACAGTTCGTACGGTATATATGGCGGTGCACCCCAGTTTTTGGGTCAAAGCAATTATCCATAATCCTCCCGACAATGGGCAACGACTCTCTGCTTTTCGCTGCCGCTGCATGAATACGCATCCTGCACTTGCACCTTCTCTTTTCTCGTGTGTGTATGTGTGTGTATATATATATAGGTCGTAGACTCTCTTATTCCTTTTTCTCTCCCTTCGGATTCACTGCGTGGAGAGGAGAGGAGCTTCTCCTGCTGGGAATCGCGGCTAACGATGGTGTGACGGGGTTGATGAGCGCCAGTATTCTTAATTACCTTAACAGGAGACGGGAAGGGGCGACTGCTTCTGACCGAGAATATATACTGCATTGGTGTGGATCACCTTCTGCTCTCTTGACTTCCGCTCTACGTTGAACTGAAACATTCTGGGTGGTTTTGGTTTTGAGTTCCCGGTTTTGCGGGCTATTATGGCAATTTGCTGGCTGGTAGGATTTATCAAGTGTAGTTTTTCTTGCTTCTGTAAGCATGTCTGTGGATTGTGTTTGAATATACTATTTCTATATGCAAATCTTGACGGGACTGAATCAAATTTGCAGCACAAATATATCTCGGTATTTATATTATATCGTATTATGAAAGCTAGAAGAATGGCCCATAATACAATTACAAGAGTACAATGACAATATTGCGAATGTACTGTAGTACATGTGGAAGTAGAGATGTAAGAATGTAGCAAGACACTCGGGATTTTCAATCTATATATTTACACACACTCACTCAAATACCAATCACGTATAAAGTCGAGTACGCAACAAACTTGGCACAAACAAATAACGCGATAGTTCACACTTAATAATACAAATTCGCGTTTATAAACTGCTCGGAAAACGAACCCTCGACAGCAATAAAATCGCAATTAATTAACGAGAAAATAAGCGCTTCTTACTCGCGCGCGCGCGTCTTTCACAATACATAATGCGATAATGAATTTTCAGCGGCGTAATAATCGTCTTATTAAAACGAGCGCTCGTGCGCAGAGAAACCCACCACCGGTAATAAACTTTTTGCGGATAAATTGCCCGTAAAAACAGCAGCAGCAGCAGCCACCTGCAATACAATCCATTTTATAATAAGATTAATTCTCCTCGACGCGGCGTATATTTATAGTTTCGCTTTTCAAATGCTCTCCGATGCTTTTAATCTCGCGCGGCAAAATTCATCTTTCAAATTGCGCTCGTTATTATACATTCCTATATATCTCTCGCTTACGCGTCCTACATATAAATGTGCAAAATTTATAAACAACATTTTTCTCATCCTCGCCTCACTCGCGCGTACCTCCTCCAACTGGTTAAATTACATTATTGGACGAATGAAAGCGAGATACGAGAGAATAATGCTTACGAGCAAAACTCTCTCTCTGGCGCTCGTCCGCCCTGCACGGAAGCTGTAAAATCGAGTTGACTGATGAGTCATTCATTTTCACTGTTTATTTTATGCACGAAGGTGAGCGAGGGGCGAGAGAGGAGGGGGCAGAGATTCAGCGAGCGGATAAAGCGCCACGAGATTTTTTCGCTGATTGCAGAGAGCCGCGCGCGAGTTCCTGCTGACGTATCTTAAACACTGCCATTCCTTCTCTTTCTGCATTTTCTACCTCTCTCTCCTCGCTGTATACACCTTTCTCCTTTTTCGTTTTGCTTATGTATGCCTCTGCGCTTCGCTGTCCTTTTCTACCTTTTTAGCCTTATTTACCTTTTTCGCCTACAACTCGCAGCCCGAGGTGCTTTCTTCGTTCACTCGGTGTCTTGCGTTCCTCCCTCCTCGTAGCTTCCTCGAATTGAATGATATAAAATATCATTGTTATGTGAGAAAGTGGGATACGGAGGTAAATATCTTGTTTTCTCCTCTTTTAAAATATTGCACCTCTAATTGTCATCATTGCGAGAGGGTTTTCTTTTACTGAACCCTTGGATATCTCACCATTGGGCAGTAAATGGAGTAGATAAATCTTGGTTGTTATGAATTTACATATAAACAGTTTAATTAGTTTATGTGTTTTGAGTCGTGCAAACAGCATTATAGATATCATTGTTTTTTTTCACAAAAAAGAATCTATCTCTTGAAATTTATTCGAGTTCTTTTCTTCGCACTTTAACGCAGCATTCGCATTATGACTTTAAGCTCTGTTTTTCAAAATCCATTAGACGAACCGGTGCTCCGCACGCTCCCTCCTGCCGATCTCGTAGGTAAAAAACTTGGGTCATTTCTGCTGACTGCACGGAGAGAGCTTGAAATATTTCAAAAATTTTCTCTCCCAAACTTTCGATAATTATTTCTCTCAAATGTAAAAACTTCGTTCTTCTTCTCTCTCTCTCTCTTTCTCTCTCTTCTCTCTCCCTCCCCAATAGTAAAATCATAGCTAGCAGAGGGAAAAAAGTGGAGGCGCGCAACTTCCCGCCCAATAATTTAACGACACTTTGGTCAAAGTTCTTTTTTCCTTGAGCGAACTAGTTCTTCTACACTACGTATTCCTATAGGAGGGAGGGAGAGAGAGAGAGAGAGAGAGAAAGAGAGAGAGAGAGAGTCGAGAAGTTAACTATATACACTCGTCGCAGGCTCGGGAACAATAAAGGAAATTATTTAGTCCCCATTAACGTCACTCGCATTTCCCGAGGCCGCAGCACCGCAGCGTCTTTCTCTATATATCTCCCGTAGCTTCGCTACCGCTGTTCTCTCTCTCTCTCTCTCTCCTCGAAGAGCAAGGAGCTTTTACTGCCTCGTTATTTAACCTTACGTACGCCGCGATGCCGTGTCTAATTCCATTCGTCGAGGGATAGAGTTAGCGCAGCGACTACAGCTACGTGGCGAACTTGGCTTATAAGCTGATTTCTCTCTCCTCTTTCGGTTGTACGAAGACGCAGCGCTTTGTCTTTGAACGGTGCGGTTGAGCGAAAAGGTTAATGCTGCCAGCGACGACGTGTATGTACGTGTACAACGCGCGAAAAATGAGCTCGATTTATTATGCATGCGACGTGGCAGCTCTCTCTCTCTCTCTCTCTCTCTGGATTCGCGGGGATTAAACGGATCGATGACGCCTGTTTTCTGTCTACAGCGCGCGGAGCCTCTTTCACTCGATTCACCCCGTTGACGCTTCCCTCACTTTTAGAGTTACGGTTATTACATTGTCGGTGATTCGTTTAGCCGCGATACGATTCTCTCTCGAACAAATTTTGATTGCGTCGCGTCGCGTCGTTGGACTCGCGCACACAATTTCTCCTTTATATATATTGCTACTTTAACTTGACATTTTCGCTTTGTTACGTGGTTGGAGTATAACCGCGTCATTGTGATGTTATTGTTATTCAACCGTGAACGCAACTTTAACCAAATTAGCACGCTAATCTTGTATATCATTTTGGTTGATCTCATATAATTTTTAGGCACTTGGGTAGGTGCAAGCAATTTTCAACATAAATAGAAAGAGGAAAGTGCGCTCGATATCAAAGTGTTTATAACGTATAATGAACTGCTAAATCATTACACAGACAATTAAGAAATCCACTTTTCGCATGGGAAAATCCTCGGCATTCAAAGAGCAGGGTTACACCTAAACTCTATGAAATCCGGTTAACGAGAGAGAGAGAGAGAGAGAGAGAGAGAGAGAGAGAGAGAGAGAGAGAAGCCATCCTTTCGGTCACTGCACCTACACGTGCTGCCCATATGGCCACTGTATGCTCTCGCTATATATGCATACACTGTGGGCAAACGCGGCGGCGGCATCCCCGATGCCACGTAACGATATCACCCGGTGCGCTCACGTCGCAATGCGGCGCGTGTAATGACCGCGAATTCGTGCTCCGGCTCGTGGGGTTCCCCTCTTATATGGCCCCGACGCTTGCCTCATCGGCTGCTGCTGCACTCGCTCGCAGAATGTTGTTTCGTTTAAACTGAGCTTTTACGCTTATATATGCGAGTCGGACATTCGTCAGCAACCAAGAATTTCTCGCTGCTCCGACAGTTTTGGGCAACTCTCTCTCTCTCTCTATTGATTTTCGAATTGCACGTGGGCTTTATTCTTGCTTTTCGTTTTGTTTATACAGTTGATCATTTCTTGGGCTCTCGCACTCGCACTCTTAAATGGTCGGTTAAAATATGTTAACAGTGGCGAGGATCGCCGATTGGATTTCACGATTGTTCGGTATACATGCGTGCAGTGCGTCGCTCAGCTCTTTCTCCACGAGTTCACCCTCATTCCCTTATAACGGCGGCTAGATCGCTTTTTTCTTGTTCGGTGGAAGCGAGCTTGCGGCATTACTGGGAATCGCGTAATGCATTTAAAGGACGCTATTAGCGGGCGATAAGCAAATTTCAGGTAAGTTACGAGTTAGCAATACCGATTTAAGATATCTGTCGCCTCTTCTCGAAAATCTATATACAGAGGTTGACGAGAAAAAGACCAATTTTCAAATAAATCTACAGAGATTTTTTCGTTAACGCATAACAAGTCAATCCCTCTTTAATGTGCTAAAGTCTTTAATATCAATTTTCTACCTGTGCACTAATACTCGTTAATGCGCCGGTAACAAGTTTGACCGTACAGACGGAAATCGATACTGTATAACTTTTCGACGCGGCGCGGCTTCGCAAAGTTGGACGCGCAAAACGAAAAGTTGCTCAGCCACAGATGCCTGAATTAGTAATGGGTGTCCACTTGCGGCCTCGCCGATATTCAAGCAATGCAGTGATCCTCACCTCGTGCACGCATAAATATTTGCGCTTTGCGCAAATTCTTAATCGGGAAATTGATTTGCTCGCGCACTCTGCGATTGAATCGCAACTGTTTAATAATTAAAAGCTTGCGGGGAATTGTATGAGTAAGTCTATTATCGTATAAATGCTTTGTTAGTCTATATTAATGTTCGCGCGTTCTACATTGAAAGCTGTAGAACGCGTGTTATCATTCAAAATGTTGAATTGAATATTATTATTCATATGCTTGACAGTATTAGTTTAATTCATTTATTTAGCAGCTGCATAGAGGTTGAAGAACTATTTCTGCGTTAATTTTAATGGTATAGCTCCTTCCCTCAAACTAACCGCACACTTAAAATACTCAGCGAAAGAAGCACTGGGGGCAAAAAAAACATGACCCGCAGCGCGACAAGAAACACACGGAAGCAAGCCGCAGAAAGGACAGAGAGAAAGAAAGAAGAAGGTAAAATTGAAAAATACTTTTTCGCGTTCCCCGTCGCGAAAGGGCTGGAATAAATAATACGACCGGTACTTGGGCGTTCGCACGTTCTCGCGTCTCTCGCAGGTTAGCGCGCGCATCCTTTAGTATATCCCGCGGGACTCGGCGACTCTCTTCCTCTCTCTCTCTCTCTCGCTCTCTCTCTCTCTCTCTCTCTCTCTCTTTCTCTTTTTTCCTCCCGCTCTCGTTGCTGCAGCGTCCTCCTCCTCGTCGTCACACTCGTTTATAAATATTTATCCTCATTTGAATCCCACGGGGTACCGCCTAGCGCGCGCAGCCCGTATTTGTTCTTGCAAATCTTTTATATACGTTTCGTACGCGGATTTGCATCCGTAACGGCCGCGGGCGTTTTCCGCGACTTTCCGACTTCCTTACTGCTGCCTCTGCTTTTTTCCTCCCTCTTTCTCTCTCTCTTTCACTCCGCCTGCTGTACCGCCACCGCCGCATCCAGCTTCTTACTTTTTACGTCTTCTTCCTGTGCCCCTCTCCTTTTTCATCTCATTTGCTCTACGCCGCCGTCTTATGTATCCTTGCTCGCCGCCGATTTTTCTCCTTATACACACGTAAGTGAGGGCTCCTCTTTTCAGAAGATTTCTGCTAGCTTTCTCCTCTTGCGGGGGTTATGTACAGAGTGTTTGATTGATGCTTTGGGATGTGTTTTAAAGCGCTGACGCGATGGAAGTATAAGCAGTACATCTCTGCAATGTTTTAGCGAACATTGGCAAACGTCATTCTGTTCGTATTTTATTTTATTCTTATACGTATAAGCCATAATACTTGCACAAACAAATAATTGTAAATTTCATTGTGCAATACTTATTCCTTATATCTTTCAACTCTGTTGCTTGAAGATCCTTTTAGAATAACGCGTAATTCTCCAAATGTTAAATAATTGTGCATCGAAAATTCATCGATAAGATTGCGCGAAGTCCGTAAGTACATGGCAGAACGAGCATCATTTTCTGTAAATACCATAGACTTCAAACGAAATGTTGCATAAATTATTGGCTATTCATTAGCAGCACACAGCTCAGCGGTCAATCCCTTTCTCGCGCAATAATACGTTAGAATTATTTCAGCGTATACGCAGCATGGAATTATTGGCCACACATCGATTATAGAAATACGTCGACGAGAGCTGGTTCTCCTTTAAATATAACCGCCGTTCAATCGCATCTCATATTTATAAACATCCCACAGCCGCGTGCAGCGAGAGCCGCAGACGGTTCTTTTTAAGGGTTTCTCTCTCGCTCGAAGCCACGCCTGGAAAATTGCTCTCCGCGTGGGCCACGCGCTATTGCTAGTCGACGACTGTATAAATTACGTTCGGCCACTCTCTCTCTTTCTCTCTCTCTCTCTCGCTGTCCGTATAGTGGCGATCGGTAATTGTACGGCTTGATTTTCCAAACGAGGATTCGCGGCGTCTGCTAAGGCGGCGCGTCTCGAGTATATGGTGGCGCCAGAGCCGATGCACCGCCACGTCGTCTTCGAGTCTTAAAGATCGCCGCCGCTGCCAGTGCTATTTTGAAATATCGCACGCATGCATCAGAAGGGAGTGGATGGAAAAGTTCCGCGCGATATCTTTGAATCGATCGGCGAGAAAATAATAATTCGAGATGGAGCCTCTCTTGTTGTATGCGCGAATCGTTTTTGCCGTTTGCCGTAATGCTTGTGGATCTCGGCTTTTTGTTTGTCCGTGTGAGCAGGATGTGCAAGAGAAGTCTTATCTTGGACTATCTGAAAATAGTAGATGAGTAATTTAATTCGTACGAAGTGGTTACGTCCATTTGCTGTCTTTTCAGCTTTATCGATCGTATTTTGTAAATCGAAGTATTTTGCTGGCATCGGTTCAGCTGCACAATTTAAAGATGCAATCAGCTAACGGAATTACACATTTCCAAGTTATATCTCAGAGCTCATTAAGCCTGTAAATATCAGATATAGTTCATCTCCCAGTTCTCAACTAAATTTGCTAGGCTATATATTGAACAAATCAGCGATTGCATTACGGATAATAATAAAAATGAACAATCGCATAAATCTCGGTATTAAATGCGGAAATTCCACCTTCCCGTGCAGCTCCGAGCAATAACAAGCTCCCAAGAACAATATGGGAGAGAGAGAGAGAGGACCGAGTGCCGCGCTCGAATATAACTCCCTCTTCCTTATGTTCTCGGGGCTTGCCGAATGAAAATTCGGCAGAAGGTGTATTTCAGCGAGATAATCATCTAACACGTGCATAACCTTAAGGTGAACCACGCACGAACTTGTGCCCACCAGGTATATATACGTATATCCTCGTACCTGCACCCACACACATACGCACACGCGGATATATATTCTTGCTAGAGAGAGAGGAGGAGACTGCAGGAGAGTCGTGAAAGGCTTCTTCGAACCGGTGTACAAAGTCTACGTCGAAATTCCGCGACAGTCGAACGGCTTCCCGTGACGGCATTCATCTTCATCAGGCGGCCGCGTGCGCTCACGATGAGTTGCTTCGCCCAAACTGGTTCTAATTAAGGGGAGAGGTAGAGAAGAGGGGAAAGATCTCAATGAAAGTCTCTCTCTCTCCAACGTCAATCGGTTCGCCTTGCGTCTAATATATGTATATACGGCGTGCGACTATTGTGTGTATGTATACGCGCTTGTCCCCAGTCTCTGCAGCGCTTCTCTCCTTCGCTCTCGGTCCTTCTCTTTCTGCCTCGTTCTCTCCCTCTCTGCTGCGGCCATGCCTGTAGCGACTGACGCGGTCATTCGCTTATAGGCCTGGCGCGCGCGCGCGATCCGAGCGATCACGAGGCGTGACGAACGCGCGATGCTCAAAGGGCTCGCTTCTCTCTCTCTCTCTCTCTCTCTCTCTCTCTCTCTCTCTCTCTCTCTCGCATACACACACGCACACGCGAATTCCTCCGCAGCTGTCTCTTTTCCTCGTGTATTACTTTTTACCTTCTTTTTTTTTTCATTGTTTGCGCTTTCTCGGCAGCCGGCATGATTTATTGTTTGTTTTCATCTAGCGTTATATGTGCTTATATAGATCTTTGTTTTTATTCGTCGGTTCGTTCAAGTCTGCTGCTTAATTTATTGCCGGTGGAGTATCAACTTGGTGTGTGCGCGAACGTTGTTGCTGAGTGCGATAGTGCGTTAGAGATCAGAAAATTGATTTATCGGTGAAAAATTTTTATTGACTAATAAAGCGCTTACGAAATTATACGCGCGCCCTCCCGTTAATGATTTACGCACGTGCATTTTTGTAATTCGAGTATTATGCGCGGAACGCGCGCTCGAAATGTTCACGGTGATGTTTTGTAACGGTCTTTTTGTTGGCTGGGTCCGGAGTAAAATTATAAAGCAATGAATCGCGTTCGAGCTCGATGTCGCGTACGTCCGTAAGTTTTACGTTAACGTTTTACTGCCTTTTCGATTTTAGTGCGACTTTGTTTACTGTATCAGCTATTAAATTTTATCTCGTATTTGCTTGTGCAAATTTTATTTGTGCCATAATTCTGTTAAATTTTAAAATAAATCTGGAAGGTAGTTGATTGATTGTTGTTCGTTGGATATAGTAAAGAGTGAAATTCGAAAAATTGATACTGACAACCATTTTTTTGCTAAAGTGGATTTATTATCACCCTTTATTAAATATATTCAAAATAAAACTTGCGTTTCATGGTTAATGGGTTTCTTTTCAAGTCAATACCAGGCTAAATATGATTGCAAATCTCAAATTTTACACTTATCGTGTTGCAGTGTAAATAAAAGAAATTGTAATATGTAACTGAAATTTATTTTATTTTTACAACTGAAAATTCATGAATACTATAAGTGTAAATTTAAGTAGAAATACGTGAAATTGCGTATATAAATAACAATATGTTGTTATTATGCGCAGGTGATTGAATTTTTAAGAATATTTAACTTATAAATAAATATTTTAACCCTGAACTATTTTTAAATTTACTAATACCTTTAAATTTACACTGAATTATTTTCAAATTGTTAAACTTAAGCATTATTTAGACAAAAATTTTCTTTAGCGACACGATGCAATGACTCTTCCCAGTCCACTAAAACTGTTTTCTTCAAAATAATCTAAAAATTATGAAAACAGCTTAAGAGTCAAGTAACAACCTAATATTCCGGAGCATCAATTCCTTCTACACTCACCCGCGCATTCGTTTCTCGTTCTCTCTCTCTCTCGCGCCCTGCACAAACGTTTTCTCATTTCGTGCACAATATTCGCCTTAGCTGTACTCGCGGCCACCTCTCCCACCTCTCGCAGGCCAAAGAAAACCTGCAAAATTACCAACACAACTAATCTCAATTCCCATCCCAATATATCTCTCTTATTGTCTGGCGCATATTCTCGGCTGGGTGGCTCATCCGCGCGCGCTTTTCCCCATTTAATACTCTTTCTTGCCGCCTTAATCTGCCCTCGCTCTCTTTCGGTTCACTTACCTGGTGCAGTGCAGACACTCACTCTTTCGCGCTGCACACCAACGGCGAGCGAGAAAAGAGTAAAAAACCGCAACGAGAGAAAGAGAGAGAGAGAGAAGCGCATACTGCAGCAGCCGCGGTCTCGGATGTGCAGAGAGCGTTGGAGCTGTGCGGCAGCGGCGTAGGAGACGGGGGAGAGAGGCAGCAGAACCGCGGCGTATAATCAGACTC
Source organism: Megastigmus stigmatizans (assembly GCA_900490015.1). Lineage (NCBI taxonomy): Eukaryota > Metazoa > Arthropoda > Insecta > Hymenoptera > Megastigmidae > Megastigmus > Megastigmus stigmatizans. Next base: position 10,022 of record UELV01152591.1, read on the forward strand.
AAGGGCGTCTGGACCAAATGCGAGCCGAGGCTCTACTGCAGCGCGACTACACGTAGCTGCGGAGAGGAGGAAAGTGCAAGACGGCGGCGGCTGCTACGACCAGCGCCGGTTCCGCTTCGTCGCAGTGGTGCTCAGCTCGATGCATAAACGCGAAACTCTCCTTCGTCATCCTTTCTCTCTCTCTCTCTCTCTCTCTCGTGTCTGTGTGTGTGTGTGTGTGTGTTCGCGCGCTCATCTTGGAGATTAAAAAGAAATGGAAGCTTGGGAGGGCAGAGGCTTGATTGTCCTTGCTTCTTTTGCGCGGTCTGCTGCCAGTGCTGCTGTTGCTGCTGCTGCCGCTGCATTATTTGGGACGAAGTAAAGTTCACTGTTCGTTTGCGCGCGCGCGCGCGTGTCGATGTTGCTAGGCTACACTTGCAGGAATGCCGAGCTGGACGCGGCTCGAATGTGTTTTTGATTCGATTGACGCGTTCGTGCCTAATTGAAAAAACGTATTAGCCGGACGAGTTAGCGGATGGTACGTTGCTAAAGATAGATAGTGTAGGTGCTTGATAAATCGATTAAATCTATAGTTTTGTACGTTTTTTGTTGTTGTGGTGTAGAAATGAGAAAACAGAGGATGAGAGTTAGTGTATACAGTGAGAAAAGATTTTTCGAGTTTAACTTCAAATAGGGTCAATTTAATCTAGAATTATCTTTAACAGTTTTCATAAAAATATGAATTTGTTGTTGTAAAATAATCATTCTGCAAATCAACTTTGATAAATATAATATAGTGTATATTATATAATATATATTATAGATGTTTAAGAAAGTACTTTTTTGTATAGCTATTATTGTAATAAGCTTATGCTTTGTAAAATCGTGGGTTCTGAAATTTTTATTGTGACTTATCGGAACTAGATGCACTTGAATACTCGTAATCTTACAAGTAATAAATTGTAGTAGGCAAATAAAGTGAATCATAGAGGAATTGTGATACAAGCTCGCGCATGTACGAGGGCGCTATTTTTGGATATATATTCATATGCAAAGTTATTTAAAGTTTAGATGTAGATATCCTTTATTCAGAGCTGACCCGATTATATCAGTAGGACATATACGGAATGCAAAATGCAACGCTATACTAGATTTACATGAAGCTCCCCGAGATGTTTTAATGTTCGGCGCAGTTGGGCCATTTATTTGCGTTTGCGATTTCCAACGTTTCCTACACGACCGATTATATCTATAACGAGATTCGATTTTTTCCGTCGACACGAATGTTTCTGTGATGTATATACACGCGTTCGGTGTTTATTCTACATTTACATCTCTTAGATCTTCTCTTGCTAATTTGTCGATATACACCGCGAATTCTCAAGTGTGAAATATCGGAACTATTGACAGCCTAACTGCTTTAATGCGCCTCGAGCTGTCACCGCGCGTCAGATGAATTATATTCGTTTGCAGGTACAAATTTGCATTTCCTAAGTGAACCTGCAAGTATGATTAATTACTGCTACGTTGTATTTTCAAGTGCTTATGTTAAATGGTATACGCAATGTTTGTATATCAGATTATGTTTAAGCGTTCCCTGATAAGCTTAAATTACACTATATTTTTAATTGGTTAGTTACTTAAAATATTATCAGATTTATTCTGTAAAGACTGATGCAAATATCGGAGAATATAAATAATAGTAATGTTAATTTAATCACATTACAAAAGTTCTTGCTCGGTGTGTGTGGAAAGAAAAGAAATATGGTCGAGTGTGTCTCGAATGCAATGGCATTGTGGCTACGATAAGAACTTGTAACAAGGCTTATCCTCCAGAGGCTCGTTCATTAAGGAACTAAACGAGTCGAGTTTTCCATGTCAATTGCCCCATTACATCATGACTGTTGAAAAACTGTTGGGCATTTTAATAAGGAGCAGCAGTTAAGTGCTTTTAATAGCGGCCAATCATGTCGATCTCTTGGCTGCTGCTGCAGCTGCCGTCACGAGTGAGTCATTTAACCCGGGGATAGATGCTGCGCTTAAACGGAAGGCTATGATGATTTACTTATAAAGAGGGATTTGTATTCGTAATTAGGATTACGCAGCATCTTCTTGCTGTTGTATTCTTCGACGCATTGTTTCCACTTTGAGCGACTAATTATTTTATGTCTACTATGATGGAGCGAGTTCTTCCCTAAAATCCATATCCCGCAGTAATAATTAACTGCTATAATCTGTGATTCTTTTAAATAAACAAACTTTGGTATGATTGCTTTTTTTTGATAAATTGAACATTATATTTTGATACTAATTGATTTATTACGTTTTTCAAACAGAACGATTTAATTGCGACTGCAAACAAACGTTTTCGAGGCTGCGCATATATAAAAAGTAATTTATTCCGCCAACGGATCTATTTCGCATTTCGCACATATTTTATTCATTTCGCGCTGTTATTTCAGAGCACGCGAGGGCGACGGTTTTTTTTTTGTCAAAGCATAAAACGCTTTTTTTTATATTAAAACGAACGTCGCTTCGCTCATCGC
>UELV01152594.1:0-21518 GCA_900490015.1 Megastigmus stigmatizans
CACACACACACACACACACACACACACACACACACACACACACACACACACACACACACACACACACACACACACACACACACACACACACACACACACACACACACACAAGTGCAGCGGCGGCATTCTTAAAGTTTTCCCTCTCGCATCGATTCCCTGCAGCACACTTTCATAAACTCCACGCATATGATTCCCCAAGGCGCGCAAGGGAAAACTCGTCCTTACATAGAGAGGCAGAGAGAGAGAGAGGGTAGATCGATCGCGTTGAGAGATGAAATTCTTAAAATTGCAGCGACACAACTTTAACAAGATAGAAAAGTTGCGGAAATAGCTGGCGAGAGGGATACTACGACCAATTTTCCCTATGCACACATATATATAGTCGATTCGAATTCATTATCGCGTTAAGTTCTCGATAATGGCTGCTGTTACACGTCCCTTCCCCAACCGCGCGGTTAATGAGGCAGCGGTAGTATCGAGTAAATAGAAGCGACGGCTGTAAAATGATTGACAGCCGCTGCTGCTGTATACAACCCGTGGGCGGACTAGTCGCGTGTAATCGAGAACTTTAACTGCGTATTATGCGTCCTCGTAAAATTATTATATATCTGTAGCCGTGTCTCTCTCTCTCTCTCCTATTATATGTACAACTGTACAGCTGAATTGATTACTGGACGAATAAAATTTAACTGCCCTGTGTCTGTGCACCTATGTATGTATGTGCGTGACACAGGGAAGGATTTTGGTGCGTAAAAATTTTTAGCCCATATATATCCGAACGAAATTTTACTGGGAAACTGCTCAAAGTACTCTGCGGAATTGCGGCTTTTCGCGGCGGTATTGCGCTTAGGCCACACTTTTTCACAACCCGATAACCGAAACAAAGCGAGGTAGAGGGTGAAATGCGTCGACAAATGGATACATACTTGGTAGAAAAGAGAGAGAAAAATTGAAAAAACCTTTTAGACCCACGAATATGGCAATCTATACATACATATATATGTTTTTTTTTTTTTTGATCAACGAAAAACAAGCCTTTTCGTATACATTAGCCCATATGAGCTAAGAGTTCGCGTAATAAACATCAAGCCCCCCGCGCGCGTCTCTGCTGCTGGATAGGCTAATGGTTTTTATGCAAACTTGGCAAACGTGCAGAGTGAGGGGGAAACATGGAGTACGAGAGAGAGTGAGAGAGAGAAATTAGCGAGGTGCGCACGCTGTCATTCCGCGCTTAACTCCACGAACGGGTGAATAATTTTCATAAGCAGGCGCTGGAGGATTCATCACGGCCCGGAAGCTTAATATGCGTAATGTACACATTATATGAGTAGGGGAAATGTTGGCGAGGCCGCGATAAAATGTGTAAATGAAACACAAGCGCGTGGGGTTAATTTTTTTGACCACGCGGAATAAAGCAGTTTAGGATTCGCTGATTGCGACGAAGTCATACAATATACGTTGGCGCGCGTTTATTCGCCAGCAGAAGAATCAAGAGGCTTATACGGGGAATCGACATGGAGCTGAGCTCTCTACGCACCTTGTATAATATACAGAAATTATTCGTAATGTACCAAAGGTGAAAGAGCGCAGACGAATAAAATTGAAATAACTCGTATTCGATTATACGTATAATAAATCAGCAGCAGACGTATATACATACACACATATGCTACTCCAGACGTCTCTTTAGTTGCGGGGATGGGGTATAACACAGTTTGCTCAGCGTTAATAAGCCAGCTCGGTCTCGCGACTCGCTGCTGCTGCTGCTGCGACGTGCACAGCTCGAGAGATTTGCGAAAACACGCCCACCCATGAGTTGCACAGCTACCACCGCACCAACCCAGATGCAGTTTATGGAGATTATCGACGCTCAAGTGAGACCGAGGAGACGCGGCGTGAGATTCGCGAGGCACCAGCTCGCGGAGACGAAATTTCTCTCTCGGCAGCTGCCTGCACACGCGTGTTTCCGACGGTGGGCTGAATTTTTCTTTTTCTCGTATGTGCACCAGAGAGAGAGAGAGGAACATGACGAGGTTATAATCATCGGTGTGGATTGTGGCCCTGGGGCTATGAAATGGTTTCGAGCGATCGTTGATTTTGACAGCTGGTGAATTTTCGGGAAAGGATTGAGTGCCGCTGCGGGGGTTATGAAGATTTAAGTGGACGAGTATACTTAATAATAAATTTGGTCATTTTTAAATAGGATATTTCGAGGCTGGTGATACGCAATTGACGTTTTAAATCATCTAGTATTGTTTGTTAGCAGCTAGTATGAGAATTGACGAGTTCGACTATTTAGCGTGTTAATCAAATGGTAATGTTTTTATGCTGCGGACGATATACTTAAAAATTATCTACATCACGGATTATGCTGTGCAGTACATTAAACTAGCTTTCGATTATATACAGTGCGTAGTTATTACACGGATTGCTATACTACAGATAATTATCAAAATTCAATGTCTCGAAAAATCTAATTAAAGACTGGCTATAGGAACTCCTTAATCTTTCCGCCAGGGATATAAACTAATTTGTATTATGAAAATTAACACCAAATGCTAACATGACTGTTTTTAAAGCAAATTGGTGTAAATACAAATATGCAAATCGAAACAGTACCATTTCCAAAAAAAAAAAAAAAACCGCCTCATCAGTTCTCACGTAAAAAGTAAAAAAAAGAAAGACAAACACACAAACGCTCAAGAAAAAAAAATTTCGAGCATCCAACGTCCACACACATATATATCCCCGGTAAAAAAAAGGGCATCGGCGCGTCCCAGGCCCACTGTTGTTCTTTCCATTTAAGACTCCGCTGAAATGACGCGATTATATACACGTGACTCTCTTGGCTCCATAGGAGAGCAGCCAGTGCTGCAGAGTACAACAGCAGTTAGGAGCTCTCGGTGACTGACCAATTGTACACGTCGCTTCTCTCCTCTCTCTCTCTCTCTCTCTCTCTCTCTCTCTCTCTCTCTCTCTCTCTCAACAACTCCTACAAAAACACACAGAGTCGAAAGTAGCAGCTCCGTATAGCCAAACTTCTATCATAAATAGACTCGGCCTAGACGCGCCCGGTGCATTATCGCGAAAATATAGCCTCCACGATTCCGCGCTCCTCTCTATTATTCCCTTGCACATATAGCCGTCTTTTTTTTCGCAGGCAGTTATGCGCGCAACTGTGGTACTGCTGTCGTGTATCCTATTGGGCTCAACCATCGGCGAGCTGCAAACCTCCACCACATGCTCGGCGAATTCAACGAGCTTGACGAGGAAGAAGAGAGCCCTGACTTTTCCCAAAGGCAGTGCCTTCGTCGTGAGTATAACCAACGTGATCGTAGCGGGGCTAGTAGTAACAGTAATGAAAGGACGTTGTTCGCTTTACGGTTATGGATGTAAAATGGGTGCATAACTGGGCATAGGTGACGCTAACGCTGATCAAGGCGATCCAGGTAAAAGTGCCGACCAACTGGAATCTCGACCTCGAATTCGACATGATTTGGCCAATACCGAAGGGAATCGACGTACGGAAGAAGCCAACTTTGCTGACCCGACGACGACCAGTGTACTGGCCTCACAGACGCCATCGACGCGAGCTCTATGCTAATTTGGAATTAGCACTAGACAGGTTGGTTCAACGCTCTCTCATTATCAGCTTCTCCTTACACAGCTCTACTTTTTTTTCCTGCAGCCAAGGACTTGCGGGGAATCTATGCATTCTGCGTACCGTATGCGAGGCTAAGGTCATTCTCAACCCGCCCGGTATTTCCCTCGTCGAAGACGTACTTCGAGTTATATTTAGGTAATTCTGTCGCACATATTTTACGCTTACACGCGAATCAATGGATATATAGTAAAAAAATCAAACTAATCCGTTACAGCTACCCGAGCAGTCATACCGCATCGGCCTACGACGATTACGACTACGCACAGAGAAGCCAATCCGACTGCGACCTCGCGTATCCCTGTCCCTTCTCTCTGCTCGATCTCCTGCTAAATTACCCGAACGATGTATCGAAGTACAAATAAAGCTAAATTATATACAATATTAACACAAAATATAATAATAACTACAGCCAGAACGAATTACCATGTCGGGCCCTTGGTGCTCCAGCTAGTATTGTTGTATAATATTAGTACGATAAGCGGCCCGCTCAAACAACAATGGGAGCGTCTAGAATAATAGGAGTGTTATATAATAAGGAGAAGTGTGTATGTAGAGAGAGAGAAGTAAGGAGTGTCTCATAGAATCAGGATTAGCAAATGTCACTGATCGTAGACACTTATGCGCGCGTGTGCGTGTGTGTGTGTATGCTTGGCGAAGAGGCTGCGTGCGCGCGGCAGGCAGTCAAGAGGTTTACGATGGATATAGCAGTGGTGTGTTCAGCTGCGACGCGGTATAGGTAGTCGTCGTCGTCGTCGTGTGGGAACAATCTCGGAAATATTCCTCTCTCTCTCTCTCTCTCTCGTGGCTGTGCTTGGAGCGATCACAGCGGGGCTTGGGATATATCGCCGCGGATCGAGCGAGATATTATGAGAATGTCGGGCCGCGATCGGCGTGCTTTATCTTTACTGTCTTGTTTTCACTACGATCTTCTTCCCTACCCCCGTACACATATATATATACACTCTGTGTATTCGGTGTGAGTTAGGGGCCTTCCCTCCCTCTCTCGAGACCTAATTTTCACCCTATACCTATATACCGGTAAAAGGCGCAGCGACACGAAAATTACAGGATTTACCTCCGCGTTTTCCGCACTTTCGAATGACCTGATTTATAATGTAGGAACGGCAGACGTGGAGGAGTAGGAGGGGGTGAGAAGGATCGCGAGAAAGCGCGCGAGATCAACTTAACCGAGTCGAGGTTAATTAAAACGAACTTACGGAAATTAATAAATCGCTTGATTAAGGGGAGACGAGCAGACGGAGGAGAAGGAGCTGAGGGAAAAAAAGCGGGGTTAAGCGCGCGCGCGTTGAGAGAGACAGAGTTAGAGCAGGAATTATTCAGCGTGTCTCTCTCTCCCTCTCTGCCGTCTAATTGAAATGCTTTTACCTCAAACTTTCGCCGACGCCTCCACTTAGGCCGAGTATTGACCAATCGTGACCGCCGCTAAATTCAATGTATATTCGAATGAATTTCAATGATATACCCGCTAAGTTTGCTCTTTGCGCGATATTAAAAACGGCCCTCGCGACCGTCGCTGAATAAGGAAAACATTGCGTCTATTGGTGTAGCGGAACGATTTACCAGCAGCATAAAAATAAAGCGTAGCAGCAGCAAGTCTCGTTTAACGTATAGAAGTGACGAGCTCCGCGGGTAAATACAGCACAGACGGTTGTTAAAGACGCTTATGCATTAACACGTCGCCGCAGCCGGTTGAACGAACTTACGGTTTTGCCTCGTTCGTCGACCTCCTCCTCGTCCCGTTCTTCTTGTACACCTGTTAATTACCTCGTAAACTCCCAAAGCTGTAGGTGGGGGAGGGGAAGAGTAGGGAAACCGGATGGTTAACGTCCGTGGCAAGTTAATGGAAAGAATTCCAGCTAGGGCCGACGACGAAAAGAGCTTTACCGAGCACGCGGCCGGTGATGCGGCTGTCGATCTCGGCATTCACCGACTGCGAGCTCCTCAACGAAGACAGCTGGTGAGCCAACTGGTAAGAGGCCTTTTATCGACTATATTTATTCATGCACGTCGGTGGAAAGGTATTTCTTTTTTTTTCCTTTCTTTTTTCTTCGCTTGGCGTTCGAAAAAATAAAGTGGGCTGTGCGCACATCCACGCGGTTAAAATCAAATTCGCTCTATCAAGCAAGCGCTGCTTGTGTATAGGTGAGCACGCCGCGACTTTTTGGGAAAGAAAAACTTGGTAGCGATTTATCGCGCGGGTACCGAGGCCGGCGAGCACAAATGAAAAATTTTCGCCGAATATAAATATTTACTTGCCGCGACGTACTTGGCGAGCGCCGATCAAAGTTAGATTAATAATTGCCCCGGCGGTGAAACGGAGACGCTTGTTGTTATATATATAGTACAGGCGGTTGACGTAGCAGGGGATGGGCGGCGGGAGGGGGGAGAGGAAATTATTTGTCGATTCGCGGGACGAGACATAGAGAGCTAGAGAGGGAGACCGGAGGCTTGTATCGATGTCACCTATCGATCATATTCCCTCCTGTTTCTCGTCTCGGCCTTCCCGCGCGCCGAGAAACAGAGAGAGAGAGAGAGAGAGAGAGAACTAAGGATTTCCTGTTTCCTAAAGAGCTTACCGAAGTGAGTTACGAGATATTTCCTCGGCCCAAGCGAAGAATCGATCTTCCGTCTCTTCGCTTTATATACACCACGGGGCAAGTTCTATCTACTCTCCCACCTTCTCCATCGCTGAAATACTTTTCTCTTTCATTTTCCATCCAACCCACGCATTTACAGCCCATATATAGCTATATCTGTATATCCATATATAGCCTATAAATTGCTATCTCGTTCCGCCGATGGGGCGCGGCGAATCTAAGCCGCCGCCCGCACGGACGAAAACGATATAAACACGCGCGCGATCGCGACGATATCCTGACTCTTCCTCTATCTTGCTCTCTCTGATACGCCTTGATACATAATTTATATTATACATCTTTTTGTTGTATACCGTATACGCGTGTGTAACTGTAGGTTGAAGGTTTACGCGCAGTCGTGCAAACTAAAGCGCAATCCTCGTTATGCTTATATATACCGCGGGAACGACCTTTTAGATCCACAACCTTACGAGAGACTATGCGGTCATAACGCGATGAATGCCTAATTGGATAAGTGTAAACGCGCGGCTTTATATTAAAGAGGGTTTTGAGAGTATGGCACGAGGCGGAGATCTACCAAGATTCGACTAAGTTGAGTTTGTACTCTCTCTCTCTCTCTCTCTCTTTCTCTCTATCTCTCGCGTGAGATTTTCACTCGAGTTGGGAAAAGTCTTTGTCAGAAAAGTTTGGGGAGAGTAGCTGCTGCTGCTGCTACTGCTGCACACACACACACACACACACGTTTGACCTTCTAAATTCACGACAACGAAGGTGGAGAAAAAGAAGAAGAAGAGGAAGAAGAAGCAGTATAGAGAAGAGGGAGAGAGTAGTGACTTTGATTCGGTTGGACTTTAAGTGACGGGGGTGGCGTCGGGCGTGCGACGGCAAAGGAATGGGACAATATATCCTTTGCCGACTGAGAGAAAGAGAGAGAGAGAGAGAGAGAAAGAATCTTGGTTCGCGCACGCGAAGACTTAAAAGTATACGCGGCGCACGTGTAGCGCGTCTATATATCTATATAGAACTGGGCAAAGCCGACTAAAATTGATGCGTAATCGCGGGGGAATGTTCAATCCACTTGACTTCGAGCTGGGAAAGCCTCTTTAAAGGCTAGAGAGAGAGAGAGGGAGAAGAAGAGGGTGAGCTAAACCGCACACACTCACGCGCGCGCGCAAATGTGCCTCTTGCCACTACTTGGCTGGTGACACTTATTACCCTTTCAGATCGAGTGTCTCTGCAGCAGCGGTGGCGGCGCGCGCATTGTTCTATGTTAATCGCTTTTTCCTCTTTTGCACCAGCTGCTGCTGCTGCTGCTGCGGTATAAGAAGCCGCCGTGCGATGCGATAATGAAAAGGACAAAATTCAATGCGACGAAGGGGGCAATCCGCTTTCTCGCTCAGTCTCTTTTTCTCTCTCTCTCTCTCTCTGTCTCTCTTGCGCCTTTTATATCGATCTAAAGCTGCTTTTTCTGCACTTTGCCGTGGCACCCGCTGGTCCTCGATCCTCTTTTATTTATTTACACTGGAGATTTCCTTCTTTCTTTTGCAGAGCGAGTGAGAGGGTGGTACAGGCTCGCAGTGAGAGTAGAGGGAAAAGTGTGCGAACTGGGCGAGGGGAAGAAAAATTTAGAAAAAGAGACTCGACTAATGGAGATGTTGATTAATGGAGCTCACGAATAGATCCGTCTTGAAACAGTTGGTTAATTCACTGCGCTTTTAATTATATATCCAATCAATTATAGCACCTTGTTTCGCGTCTATTTTGAACGTTAAGAATCTTCTTTACAAACTCTCTTCAAACTTCCTTTTTGAAAAATAATAAATATAGCTTAACGTCGAAATATATGCGTAGAGTTCACAAAATTCTTTGATAATTGCTTTGCACGAATCAACGATTATTCAAATGAGATCGGACGAGAAAAAGTAAAAGAAAAGGAAAAAGCAAAAAAAATAGAGGAAAGGTTAAAAGGCGTTGATTAGAACGAATTGCAGGTCTGTACTTGCAAGGCTAATGCACAAAGTGGCGTGAACAATTACACAAGTAAAAGATTAGCTACGGTCGAAGATTAATCGTTCGCGGCGGCGGCGGCGGCGACGGCGGCGGTGTTTTAAACGTGTCTTGAACCGCGCGCTTGACAAATAGGTAAGTTGCGCTCACCCACACACAGAGCGACCTATAACAACTTGTAAAAAGCCGTTTTTATCGCGCTTTAATCATAAAAGTAAATGTGCGTCCCGCGGTCGGGCGGCTTCACACTTTTTTGCGGCCGCCAGTGTCGAGACGAGTCGCGTAAAAATTCCCGCGCAACTGCCATTAGTTATCGGATGAATTAGAGATTCGTCTTCGTCCCGCGCGGTGCGCAAAGAAACGCTCGCAAGAACATTAATTCCGCGTGGACATTTACCGGGTATAGCATATAGCCTCGATGAAATTTGCATGCAAACTGTACAAACACACAGATACGAGAGTGTATATAATAAAATCTAATGAGCGGAGCATAGCATACGATTAGGTTTCTCTTCTATACACCCAACTCCTGTCGAAAACTGTCTATGTGTATATGAAGGTGTTAACGATGCCGTCAAAGGATCGCCATCAACAGCTTCAAAGGCTACTTTTTCTCTCCATGATAATGTGCTCGTTACTGGTGTCGGTAGCGGACTCGGGCAAAGGCGACTACAACCCATCCCAGCTGTCCAGGCGTAAGCGCTACGTCGTATTTCCAGAAGGATCGAGTTTCTCGGTGAGTTGTTGCTCGCGTGCACACCTGTCTTTATTTGCATACGCTTATACGCTGCTGTGTATATCGTTACCGCACTCAAAGGATCTCTGTACGCGCGTTCACGCTAATTTACCTCGGCTGATTTTTTGTTGTCTCCTCTCTTATCGACGGTGCAGATAGCACTGTGCATGACGGTACACACTCTGACGCCCGATAACATATTCACGGAGGGCCTCAATTGGGGAATATCGTACGATCTGCCGAACGAGAGTAAACCGGAGCTCGAGCCATACTTGCAGCTGAGACAGGACCGTATCAAGCCTGGCAAATACAAGTACAGCAAAGCAGCCAATGATAAAAAGGACGAGGAGTACGAGAGGCAGAAGCAGTACTACAAGCCGGAGAATATGGCATGGAATAACGAGGGAAAGTACTATATGATGGCCGGGGGAAAGAAGTATTACAAAGCCGATTATCATTATTTGCAGAGACGACATCGCAGGGATCTTTACAACAAGCTCGAGGTCATTATAAATGCGTGAGTATATATACATCGATACGTCCAATATATATATATGTTTTTTGAGTAGTTATATATGGAGTAATTGGGAGGGACGAGAGCGAGCAGTTTGACAAAACGTAGGATATCCGAAGCTTTGCTCTATTTTTGTACTATCGAGAGACGCGCGCGCGCACGGATGATCGACTCTGCGCGCGAAAATTGACGTTTATCAATTTTGCCGGGAATGAAGAGGACGGAAAGGATGGAATTCGGGTGGAACGCTATAGTATTCGCTACGTCTATCGGGGATAATCCGATAAGATGGAACGTCGCGTAGCCATGGGATATTCGCCTGGGGCCTCGAGGAAATGTAACGAAAGAAACGCCCGAGCCACAAGATACAATACATATAATATATATATATATGTATAAATTGAATTATGGACCAATCGTAATCGTCCTCGAAATCGTGTCGACTGTAAACGCCTCGGACGAGTGATGCGCGCCGCTGCAGTCGGAAGAGAGAAAACTTTGGACCCCCGGCGCGCCCCTCAACTCTCGTCGCGCTTTTATTAAGGCATTTCGAATAAAGTGGCGAACTTGACCTCGCCTCGCTCGCTAGCTCACAGCTCTCTCAGCTCTCTCTCTCTCTCTCTCTCTCTCTCTCTCTCTCTCTCTCTCTCAATCTGCCCAAACTTCGCTCACAGCCAGCAGCCAAACTTTTGCGTCCCGGTAAATAGATAACCGAGCGCTCTGGTGGTTAGTCGCTCATCCCTTTAATTTTCATCTTCGCCGTCCGTGACGAGCTGGGAACGATTTTCTTCTCCGCTGCATAAATATAAGGCTGTACTTGTTTGCTTGCGCCTTTTTCTTTTCTTTTTTTTTGCTTTTTTATATAGTCAAGACTAATATTTCATTCGCGGTGCAGAGAGCGCTGGATTTTTCCGGTCGCGACAGTTAAAAAGTTGAGCTCATTAATAGGCGAGAAAGCGAGTAGTAATGTGTAGTACTTTTATTTCTCTTACTGCTCGGTCGTCCTCGTCGTCGTCTTCGAAACTTTAAATCTGCTCGTAAAAGACGGAAGTAGGGGAAGCATCGGTGTAAGGGTTTGCTCGGAGACGTGTGTAGTCCCGAGGAAAAAGTGCTGGCTTGAATTTATTGTTTCTCTCGCTCTATGACGTTAATGTCTCCTGTGGGGAGGAGGTGGGGGTGGAAAGCTAGTACCACGGAAACTAATGAAAATATATTAGGCGATCTAGGAAATGTATGTATACGGTGTATCAGGCGTCCATAATAAAATACATCCGGAGGGATGAGATGCAATTAGACAAGAGTGGACGAGAAGGAGAGAGAGAGAGAGAGAGAGAGAGATAGACGAGTGAATGCAACGAAAAGGGTGCGGGAACGGGCCGCCGACGCTGCGGCCTGCAAGTTATGAAATTTCCGATACTCGTGTTCAGCTAACTATGCGGACAAGCTCGTGTTTCACCCCCTTCGCCCCCTTATTCCTGTATATCGCTTGCTTATGTACCACACACACACAGAGACACACACATAGTACATATCCTTTCCGCAACGACTTGTAATCTATCATTAACGTTTGCGATGTCCCCGCGGCCGGCAAAAGCGAGTTGCGGGCCGAGTAATCTTCCATCGTTAAACCGGCGGGTATACGATATTGCACATTCTCGGGGATCGGCTTCGGTTGCGACGAACGAGTATAGTCGCTCCTCGCGCGGTGTCTCGGTAGCTCAACTCAGCTCTCTCTCCTATCCAGACACTGTCAACTGATACAATCGCACTCGCAATAAATCAAAACTGTCGCTGATGCGACGCGCAAGAGCCGGAGTATAGGGCAGCAGCAGCAGCCGTGTGTGTGTGTGTGTGTGTCTTGTGTATCCGCAGCGGTGGACCTAAGAGTGAGAGAGAGGGAATTTCTTAGGAGGAAGAGGAGGAGAGGAAATTCCATTACACCGCCGCCCGGCTATAGCAGCTGCTGCGAGCTTTTTTGGGTCCGCGAATAAAAAGGAGCTTGCGAGAGGAGGTAGACACGCGTTCGACTGCTTTCCTCTAGCCCCCCCAACGAGACTGGCGCGAATTTACAAAGTAACTCGCGCGCCAGAGAGGAGCTTTTTCGATCTTCAAACATCGTGGCTTAACTTGCCCTCTGCATCTCTGCCTCCTCCTCTTTCTCTCTCTCTTTCTCTCAGTATACCACACACACACACTCGCCACACAGCCTCTTGGAATTCACCCACGACTCGACTCGATCTCTCTCTCTCTCTCTCTTTCTCTCTCCTGCGCCTTCGAGAGAACCTCCTGAATTAATGGTTTACATTTACTCGGATCGCCAATCCCAACTACCCATAGAGCTGAGAGCGAGAGGGAGATCAAGAGAGGGAGACTAGGGAAAGCACGGCCTCGATTATATAAAAGGAAAAGACGTACGGCAAACCAATAAGGCAGGCTCTGCGCATAGCTATGGGAAAGGGTCTCTCTCTCTCTCTCTCAACCGGCCAAGTTGTTGGCTCATTGCTCTTGCACGAATTGCAAGTAAACAGACGCGAGTGAGACACACAGCCCCGGCGTGTGCATCTCCTTCCTCGCCGCACTTGAAACAAATGTATATACAAACAAAAACTTTCATATCAACTATCTCTCTCTCTCTCTCTCTCTCTCTCTCTCTCTCTCTCTCTCTCTCTCTCTCTCGCTCGCTCAGTCAGATAATAAGAATCCTTGAAACTTGCGGGCTATATAAGCATCGAGTTTATTTGACATCGAAACTCGGGATAAATTCTTTCGGCGCGATCTCCCCTTGTTTCAACGCTTGACTCTATCTGCGTCGGCTCAAGGACGAGCGTCGATCGACTTTTTTTTTGTTCCTGCTTTGATTATGTACACGTATCTCTTGACGTCTTCGTTTATGCAAGGACGATACGATATTAAAGTGGGACATGTTGCGCGAGATAAAACATTCGTTTCCATTAAGCCGAGATATAAAACGCTTTTTTCGTTATAAACTTGTCGAGGCGGTCGCGCGCGCGCGTGTCGAATCCCTGAATATAAGAAACCCATGTGTCACGGTCTATTTATTCTGTTTTTTTTTCTTCCTTTCTTTCTTTCGGCTTTTTTTCGGAGGTGAAGACGACAGTCATTTCCATGACGAGATTTTCAAAAGTGCGAGTTGACGAACGCCTTGATAAATATGAACGACTATCGATTGTATGTTTGCCTCACACAAGTTGAGCGAAGATTCGAGGTTTTATTTTATTTTCGCGTCCGGGAGATCCCCGCGGCTGACTTGACATGGGATTCTTCCCCATACATATATAGGCCTTCGCTTATATTATCTCTGGCCTGTGCGCCTTGTCCATCAGTCGTTATTGACTAACTGTCAAGCGAGTGAAGGAGAAATTGTTTTCCGCCCAAGGGACAGAAAGTATTAGCGGGATATCTCGGGGAGTGGAAAGAGGAGAAGACTGAATGGAGTCACGTTAAGGCGACGAATATTGCCTAATTTTTAATGGATAAATGATGAATTATACGAATTGAGGAAGAGGGCAATCCTTCTTTTTTTGCTGATACATCCACGAGTGTACACAATTATTTCTTTGTAACACAGGCACGATTTTTGAGGTTTTTTCTCCCATTAAGCGAGCATAAAGTGACTACTTTTAGACCGGTGGATGATAAAAGTTGAACAACGCCCTACCTGCCTTGCAAAGCAGCTAAAAAATTTTACGAAATTTTTAGAAAAATCAGCGATAATTTTAACTTAATGTTTTTTATATTTTGTATTATTTTATATAATTTTATATTTTCAGAATAAAACTAATACTTTGTAAATATTTATGAGAAATTTTTTTTATTGTAGTAAATTACAGAGTTAGTGAAAATTAAAAATACTTTAACAACTCGTGATTGGAGTTCTTTTTGACCTCGTGTGGTTGCAGTACGAGTCGAACACTAGTGCGTTTTGCGAGCCGAAGACAAGTACTACAAACTCCACACTTGGTCTATAAAAAAGCCCACTTTACGACACAATATATACTATTTCGGTCTACTAAAATGGAAAAAGTTCACGTGACAAATGATGTTACAAATCACGTGACATATTACGTGATACGTCAACTTGATATTTCACATGAAATTCTTCTTTTTTTTTTTTAAGCTATTCAAGCGTATTGATAGTAATCCATGGCTATAAAAAATGTTTATTAAATAAAAAACTTAAAAGCTTCCGAGTCTGTTAACAAAAAATATGTACGATGCATGCACATAACATTTCAATACAAGCTGCGAAAACATTTCCGGGATATCTTTTAAAAGTCCGCAAGCAAACTATAGCCATCGTTATAAAGCTCGCGCCAATCTGTCGTTTTCTGATTGCAGGATGGGCTTCGACGGACGCAGCTGTATACTTCGGGCTCTGTGCGAAGCCTCGCAGCGCTTCATGCCGAAAGGTAACAGCCTAGTCGAGGAGATGATGAGGATCGTTTTCGCGTAAGTGTAACACAAGCGTCTCTGTCTGTCGCTGTATGAGTACGTGTTAGTGCGTGTGTGTGTGTGTGTGTGCGGGCGGCGAGCGAATGTCACGGGGGACGAATTTCTCTCTTATCGCCGAGGACGCGGCAAAGATAAATAAAGAAAGAAGAAACTTCCAGTTGGCCGAATTGTGGCCTTTCTCTCTTTCTCTCTCCTATCCCTCTTCATCCAACTAATAGAAGGGGAAGAATTTCAGGGAGTACTTTATTGGCTTTCCGGCTACTAATTAAACGCTAGAAGCAAAGCTTTTCGCATCGATTGCTCTCTTTTGTCCCATTAGAAGAAGCTATGGGTCCGCAAGTCCATGGAAAAAAAAGGCGGCCTTTATGCCGGTCCTAAGAAAACGCCCTATTCTCTCTTTCTCCTAATTATTCGCAGAATCCATCTTATCAGTTCCCGCAACCTTATGACGAATATCCCTATCGATTTTTAGCTTTTCCCCTCTCCCTTCCTTCTTTTTACCTTTAAGCGCACATATAACGCCGTGCGGACGGCCCATTCACATACTAAAGACCTTTATCAATTTTCTTATGATAAGATAAAAAGCGGGGGAGAAATATGGGACGTGAAAGAGATAAAGATAAAAAGTGAAGGATGAAGCGCACCGGCGGCGGCAAGAGAGAGAGAGAGGCGAACTCTATATTACGCATACTACGGCTCTACGATGCGGATGCGAGGGCAGCAAAAAAATTGCTGCTTCCGAAAAGCTCGTTTATTTAGGGAAAAAAAATGAGAGAGAGAGACGTTCGGTTTTAACAAATCACTATCACCGCGTATAATAGAGCGGTGACGATTAACTAGATTTCTGTGATCTAGATTTATAGAGATTTAACGCCTAGAGGGATTTTTTTTTACTATTCAGTACTATTTTTAGTTGACTCTGCGGCCTGTTTACGAAGCAGCTTTTATAGAGCTTACTTCAATAACGCTTTGAAATTGTAATCTTATACTATTAATACGATGTAATAATTGAAAAATTATCATAGGACAAGTTGAGTGCAGAAAGTGATATTCTAATGAAATGCACGACCTTCATAAAGCATACCAAATAAATTCGATATTTGCTTCTAAGTAAACATCTTGAAATGGCAACCTTCCTGAAGGACTGATGAAAGTCAAATATTTTCGCTTAGGAAAACTTTTTGTCGCCGAATATCAATCTACGTTTCACTAAACAAAAAGTGTAGATATTACGACTTACGTCGTATCGATCATCCAAAAGAAAAACATTTTGAAAAAAGAAAAAACATTCCAAATGCAAAGTACAATTATGAATATTGTACCACAAATGGCTTTCTATCGTAACCGTATACGTGGCATCTATTTATTCATAAAATTTTAAACTGTATCTAACTATTTTATTCACGTATCTCGAGAATAGACTTTATTCAAAATGTACAATTTACATGCAACGCTATTCCTAGCAAATATTGAATACACTCGATACAACTACTTTCAAAATAGAAGTTTTAACCCATATATAGCTGAGTTCAGGTCAAAACGTGTAAAAAAACGTCTTTAAATAAACAAAATGTTTTATTTTAGTATTAGGCGGAGGTGTAGGGGGTGATGGTATAGCTCAGGGCACTAGGAAAAGTTTCTACGTCAGTGGACGCGTGAAGGTAATACGGAAGGGCAGTCAGGGATATTGCCGTTGGGTAGACATTGTTGGGGCGAGAACAATGTCAGAGAGAGAGCAAAAGAAAGGGAAAGAGAGTGCACTGTATGTTTTTTTTTTCGAGAGAACGAAATTTCTTAGTTGCCATTTCCTGACCTATATTGCGTAAATGCGTTTTCCAAACAATAACTTCTGCGTCAAACTCGCTCGGAGATCCTCTCTCCTTCCAAGCTGCGAGCGTTTTTAGAAGTCAGAATCGAGGTACCATTTTACGCGCCGGGGATAAGAGATAGAAGAAAGAAAGATATACATTTGTTTTGTAAATATACAAAAATACAATGATGTACAGATAATGTATGTAACAAAATCAAAATTGCACTTATTAATAATTCAAGTGATATCACAGTCAATTACACGTTCAATGACACGTTCGATTACACGTCGAATACACGCATACGGTTAAAATGGGGTATATAGGACGCTACAAAATAAATTAACATTCAGCAACGGCCTTTGGCACGAGTGCATACGTTAAATTTAACATAAATAGGTGCCTTCTCACTACCGATTTGGATCTATATGGAATTTCCAAAGATGCACACCTTAGATCTGAAATTATCGCTTGCCTATCTCGATACGTCTCAAAGGGGGGCTGCGAGTTCTTTGATCTCTCCCCTTATCTGGAAAAGAAACGCTGCGGGTGTATTCGCACGCATGATTTTGTATATCGATACAGCCATGAAATAATGTCTCCTTGTATCGGTGCGTATAGCCGTCCCAAGGCACTTCTGTGGGGTAGAAATGCGATCAGCCCTCCTTAAGCTCATCGCGTATATCACACAGTAGTTCTGCAGAACTTGGATTCTGTTTCTCAGCTCCTATGAGAGGTATCCAACGAGACTATGACAGAGCAGTGATATCTACATGCGGGAACAGTACCGACATAACAATTGAAGTGAATCAAATCGACGTATAGGGTCTCTCCAAGGAAGTGGACGGAGGAGAGAACGAAAAAGTAAGCTTTCGAGCGGAACTTGGAGGAAAATGTTTTTCCTCGCGTGGCCGTAAATTAGTATAAAGGTTACGTGGGCAAAATTGAAATCGGAGGTGAGTATCGATCCGGTCGACTCACGCTCTCGACCCAACTCCTCCTCCTCCCCACCAAGAAAGACTAGGCCGAATTTTTCTTCCAATTGTCGACGGAATAATGAAGTTCTCATCCTTTGACTAGCTACCGAGCCAAACATTTTTAATTTTACGGAACAAAAAAGGAGGCGAAGCACATCAGCCGCGAGTGTAAAAATTCAATTCAGTGGCCCCCGCAGCGTCGAGAAAGACTAGAAACTCGTTCCTCGCCTCCGCTCTGGCGCTATCAGCCTCGCATTAAAGTGGCGTGGCTCGTAAACCGCCGCAAGAAAAAGAGAGCGAAAGAGAGAGACTTTGAGCGCGCGCGCGCGTGTGTGTGTGTGTGTACGTTAGTGTGCGTGTGTACGTGTGTTGGGAGCATGGTGTATAGATAGTCGTTGGGAGGATCGACTGGGTATATTTAAATTTAGTGGCCATGTTGTAGATTACCGCTGTCGAGAGTGTTTTCTTTCGAGCCGGCCGAGCACCACACGTACACGGGGGCTCATAAAGCCGGCCACGAGGGCCGAAACTGCCCGGCCATGTTCCCCGGCTGCAGCTTCTCCCTCATAGACATGGCCCTCGGGAAATACAGCGCCAACGACGACTACGAGGACGACGACGGTGGCGGCGGCGGTGGAGGAGAAGCCGTTAGGCCAGACGGCTATCCGGATGCTGCTGCTACTGCCGCTCCCGAAACTTTGCTGCCGTCGTATCTACGATACACCATGAAGTGAGAGAGCCAACGCCTCCAGCAGACCCGAATAATGCAGCCTGTGCATCCACCTATATAGTTGCTGCTTTTATTGTCTCGACGTGATGTTGTGGCTTTTTTTTTTCCAAGGAGTGGGAGGACTTCCTGCGCTCGACCTACTGATACATATATTTACGCCTACATATGTATATATACGCACACGCTTGGCTGCTGCCTACGACTGATGGACTACGGCTCGATACTTTGCGCGCTTTTTATGCTGATGGAAATATATTGTATATATTTTTTTAACGATTGTTTTTACCCTTTTATCAACTTCCCGATTCGATGATGCGCGAGTCGTGCAATATAACGATGTGACACTGGTAAGTAGTAACAGTTGAGTTACGGTTTAGTTACGTTAGCTATCACGTAAATATGAAACGGTACGAAAATACAAGGTATTAAATTAACCTTTGACTGGTTGTTTGGAATCCATGGGTATTGAAAAATTAACGGAAAGAGCACACCGTATCGAAGTGAAAATTCCGTTACATAAATATTGACGCACTGTAGCGGGTTTGTCAGATAATACTGCGTGCCGCGATATTGCTTTGAATTACGAGGTAAATATATATATTTAAACGAGATATCCGACACACACATACACACACACAGTCACAAACATAGAGACGAGCGTGTTAAAAATTATTTTGTCGGCAAAAAGAAAACAGATGAACGGATTAAAATTATTAAAATGGACTGGAAAAATATCGTTGATGTATAAATTATATACCTGAAAAGAGAGAGGCTTGACATACATATTTGCTTGGACGTCCAGTGCGCTCTGTACATATATATATAACCTCCGGTCGCGCGCGCGACAAATAAAATTAATAAATAAAGAATTTTACGGAAAATATATTCGTAATTACTTATTCTCTTTCATTTCTCGTTATTAAAGCGAATCGCCCTTTGACCAAGTGCACTTTGGCATTTTGCAGCGAAGTAATAGCTATACATACGTAATGAATCACATGAAAACTGTATAGTATCTTTATAGATGAAATACTGGAAAATATACCGTATTCAAACCGTCGTTGCAACTGACCAATTTGAACTAATCGTATGTATACACCGGTGAATTTGGCATTATACTTAAAAATACATCAGCACGAAAAGAGGCGTTAATAGTGATCGATGTTGTTCGTGCTAACGGATAGAGTCATCCCGCTACTCTCGGTATTAGGAATCGATGAGAGAAAGTGACAATCGGCGTCTCATTATTTGCGAAAAAGGTGCGCGCGGGGTCCAATTTGAAATTCAAAAGGTTCGCAGACTACGAAAGGCGCGGCTGTTCCGGGAGGGCGAAAAAAGAAGAAGACGAGGAGGAGGAAGAAGAAGGATGAAGAGAAACGAAGGCAGCGCTGCAGGAGAAGTCGGTGGAGGAACGCAGCTTGGGGCGAACGCGCGGCACGTAATCTTTTGCCGCGTGCATAAAATTTGGTACGTGCACGCCTCGGAGCTACTGGGGGATATCGATTTTATACGTGGAGGTCCGAACCTTTCGCAGCTCTCCTCTCTCTCTCTCTCTCTCTCTCTCTCTCTCTCACTCTCTCTTTATATGTCTATATATACGTCCGCAGTTGATCTCCCCTTCCACTATGCGACAACCCAATTTTCCCACAGCTGAACCACACACCCGCGTACTTTTCTTTTTTCGCCTTTTTTTTCAGAGTTAATTTCGTTAATAACACGCATGGGGGTCAGTCAGTTAAACGCTATTAAATATTCATGGAAAAGGTGCATCATCGCGCGCCACTTGGAAAAGCCGCCTTATACACACTCGCCCTCGCCCCGGCTTTTATATACACAGACTCGCACAGCATCAGCATCAGCAGTAGCAGAGTATAAAGGCTCTCGGACCTGCACGCGCGTAGTCGTTGCTCCTAACAAGCGCAGCGGACGGTATTATAACGTACGTGTCGCGGCTGCTACGGCTACATAAAATCTGCAGCGTATTTACGAGTACAAAGTGTGTGTGAGAGAGAAAGAGAGAGAGAGAGAGAAGCAGATGGGCCCAGCTGTATACAACGTTATAAAAGTCAATGCGCGCGCGCGACTACTTTGCGCCAATTTTTCTCTCTCTCTCTCCCTCTCTCGGCTGCTGCTGCTGCTGCTGCTGTTGCACACGTGGCGACCTGAGCGAGTTTTTTTTTAACGATTCTTAGCGCCCAGTTATAACTCGATATACGCAGGTTATAGTCGACGCGAAAAAGTCGCAGTAGCGCACAAAACTACATACACACATATATGCACACGTATATACACAGATACACATACTCTGCAGAGCCCCGGCATGATCGATCAGGAATTCAGTCATTTATTGGCTATCGTAAAGTAGCGGGCATATCAACGGGGCGCTCGCGCGCGACAATATCCGCGAGAGCAGAACAGCGTACAACTACTATCCGCTCTCTTTCTTTCTCTCTCTCTATCTCTGTCTCTCTCCATAAAAAGTGGATGAACGGAAGGGACGAGCGGCAGTACGTGACCGACATACATTGTTCTTGATCTGCGCATTTCCTTCTTCTCTCTCTCTCTCTCATATTTTTTTCCTCTTTCTCCCCCTCTTCCTCACTCTATACAGTTTTGTTCCGCGCGAGCTGCAATTCGCCCTTAGCTCATGCGGTGATTATGACGATTTGCTGTCCAGCAACCGATGTGTATATATGTATGTATATAATAACGCACTTGAGCGAAGTTCGGACGGTCGAGGTTCGCTCGAGCTCTTCATAGTTTTCTATAGCGAGTGTGTAAGACTGCGGAGATGATATGGACGAGATAAGGAGCGAGAGGGAGAGAGAGCGAGAGAGAATCGCGCACCGACAGCATGATGAACGAGCCGAGAGCGATCGCCGAGAACAAATAAAAAAGAAGCTCTCGCGGTAAGTATGGCGGCTAAACTCAATAATGCCCCTCTCACTCTCATTCTCTCTCTCTCTCTCTCCCTCGGCTAATCGAATGATCTCGTTTATGTCGTCGACGCCGAAGGAGCCAATAGCGATCGCGCGACAGTATTTATACGCGGCTTCATCTCCTTCGTAAATCACTCGATCGCGCTATATATAAGCAACAACACGCTCGCGCGCGTGCAATCGATATTTTATCCATATATAACACCGAGCGCGCGCGAGCTGCCGAACGTTCAAAACAATGAACCGCAGTCGTAAAACTCGTGTGTAGGTATATGTGAATATTTCAGGATATTGTTTAGAGTGAGATCGTGCGCACGGTGGATAAGCTCTGCAGAGAGAGAGAGAGAGAGAGAGAGACAAAGAAACGGTTGTGAATCATCGGGGGGATCAGTATATACCTGTATCGACGCGCGGCTCTCTTCTCATCGACAGCTCGAGATCGCGACAAGAGTGTAGCCGCAAAGTCGCTGCTATTGTACAATAGCAGAAAGAGAGAGAGAGAGTAGAGTGAATAACAATAGTAGGGACGATCGAAGAGTATGTATATATATATATATATATGCCGCGCGCTCGATTATCTGTGCACGCGCTCCTCTGCACCGCTTCCATTTCTACAGATCGGCCGCTATTCTCCTGCTAATGAACCTTTCTATACTTGCACGCGCCTCTCTCTCTCTCTCTCTCTCTCTCTCTGTCTAAACATCGATGTATATATAGGCGTATAGGCGGAGAGGCGAAGAAACGAGGCGTTTAAAGATCAACGCGTGCAGTCCACTCGACGGTACAAGTGTGTAGAGAGAGAGAGGGGGAGAGAGAGAGAGAGAGAAAAAAACGAATCGCCGCCGCGGTTCTTTTATATAAAAGTACGCGTGTATGTGCAAGCAGGCTTACGTAACTTGTCCGCGAGCGCTCGGAAAGGCTTAATTAATTCAACGCGTCAAAAAGTGAACGCGCGGCGGGCAGCGGCGACAGCTACAAACTTCATTTGAATATAAAGTAAAGCGCGATGAAATGAGCGGTGTATTATTTACCGAGAGGGTAGGGGGTAGGGG
>UELV01152600.1:0-24822 GCA_900490015.1 Megastigmus stigmatizans
CTCTCTCTCTCTCTCTCTCTCTCTTTCAGTACAATGTGCTCGAACGGCTTAACGAGTAGGTACACACACACACACACACACACACATATATGCATACACCATACACACACACACGCGCGCTACATACAAGTACTGTATAATTTATACATCGTATAGGTTTTGCTTTAAAACGCCAATGTGTATATTTAACGAGCGAATAGTACCCGTTTTGCGCCGAGTCTTCGAGGCACACACGCGCATGCGTACCTCAACCTATGTATGTATATATATATATATATATATATACGGATAAGCCTATACTGCTACACGTGAATGTATGTACTTTACGCGATTGTGTGTACGGCTAGGTTTAAAATTGCGCTATTTGCCACTATTAATAATTGTTAAGGAAGGAAGTGTGCCTCTCTCTCTCTCTCTTTTTTTTAAATATCGTTGCCAGAGGTGTCATTAGGTCTTTGAAACCTCGTTGAACGCTTATTTTTTATTTGCCGCTCGGCATGTGCATGTGGTACGGAGTCTCGAAAAGCAGTGTGGGAAAAATTGACTGTACGGGTTTTTTTTCGTTTTACGCGACGATCGTGCGAGATCGTGAGAACATTTTTTCATCGGGTCAGTGGTGGATTTGTTGGTAATATTTACTCTGCACTGTGTGTTTAGCTGTTCCGCTGAAATTGGTTTACCCGGTGTACGATCAAGGTTTTCAATTAAGAGAAACATTACCTAGAGTAGCTTTCTTGATGAATCCGTAATTAATGATTAGTTGTAAATATAATTAAACTTTGACAGTAAATTTTTAATTGATTAAAGAAGAGAAGGGAGAATTGTAAACAACAAAAGAACGTTAGTTTTAAAACTTAATTATCTTTAAAGAATTGATTTTTAGAAGCATTATTATTATATACTTTAAAATCTTTTTTATGTCCAAACTAAATAAGACAAATTCGACATCGTTTTTAGAGTGATTATTATTTGTCAAAAGTAAATTACTTGGAGAACTAATAAATATAATGTTTATCTCCCACGCACCTTAAAAAAAGTTACTAACTGCTTTCGAAAATGTACTTTAAAGAATAGTCCAAACGAGTTTCTGCAAGACCCATTAAGCAAGTGTGTGCCGGCAATTCGTCTAAGTTTGAAAAAGGTGGTTTTCTGAAAAAGACATTAAAACTTTCAATCTTGTAGACAGCGAACCGTACATTATCTCACTTCTATGATATGTAACTTTGTCAATTTCTTAAATTTCAACATCGAAAAAGACGCGTAGAAGCTTGCAATTTTAAAGACTAAGAATAATCACTGGGTATCTCAACCTTTAGATGCATTATTAAATTAATTACGGTAATTATTACTTGATTAATGTTGATTAAATACACACGTGATTCAGACACTCAGTGTAGCCACAAAAAATATGAGGGATAAATATATTTGTTCAAGAACTACCTGTTTGATTAAAATGCAAAATATAATTGTACGTTCTTTATTATATATATTTAAATTTTAAGTTATTATTTCAATAAAAAATAATCTGCTTGACCGAAAACCAGTAGCAAATAATTCATTCGCATAAGTTGAAGACTTCAGATCAAAGCTTTAATATTTGGATCATAAGGATCATTTGATCAGTATTAAAGAAAAGCTGTACATATTTGAAATTCAAGATCATACTCTTTTGCTTTAAACAATCTCGCCATCCAAAGTTTTGTTCCATTCACAAAACTCGATCTATTCCAAGAAAGATTATCTCGCGAAAAGTCTCTCATCCGCAAGCACACGATCACACGCAACATTTCGCGCGCATCGATTCCATGGGAAAGCAGAGAGTAATATCGTGGGCCGTCTATAGGTTCGGGGCCTCGAATCCCAACCTTACTCTCACAGTTCCTTCTCTACTATTATACATATACGAATACAACCCAATGTAAACTCCCATCCCCCATAAAGCACAAAGCCACACACACACGCGCGGCGCATGCATGCAGATCCCGCGGGCAAAGGGCAGCTCCCAGTATAAGCGATCGGGCAACGCTGCAGCAGCACACGCTTCATAATGCAACAACAAAACCATACACCGAATATCCACCTCTTCTGGTACTCCACTTTTCCAATTCATAGACAATCGCCGCCCGCTCATTGTTCCATTATCTCGCGAAATTATACAGGCGCGCGCGCGACGCGCTCTGCGATGTCTTTTATTATCCTTTCACGAGAGAGACTACATAGAGGCGCCGCTGGTGTGCTCTTTTGTCTTCCTCCTCCTCCTCCTCCTCCTCCCCTCCCCCTTTGTTTGCGATTTTCTACTTCTTAGGGCTTTATTCTATCCCGTACAGATATATATATATGTGTATCATGTGCCGTGTGTATGTACCGAAAGCGAGAGTCGCTATACGGAGGAAAAAAAAAAGTCGTGCCGAGATATCGCTCTCCGCGGTGATATACAGTCGCGCGAGATGAGAGGAATATAAGCGGGCCGCGTGTGGGAGGCTGCGAGGTGCAGGTGCGATAAATCATGGCTGGTGGCCGGGACCCTCCCGCTGTCGAAACTCCGCGGAGCCGGAAGTCATGTATGACCAGGCTTAACCCCCCGATCGAAGTCAATTTACCCCCCCGTGCGCCTATATTCCATATATACCTACCCTTACTTTATCCCCCCTTCCTTTTTTTGTTCATGCGATACGATGGGGTACACACTCATTGTGTCTGTGTGTGTATATATATATACGAGTGCGAAAAAACACATTTTATGGTATATTGGCAAGTCGTGCACGTTTTTTTTTTTCATCGGTTGTGGGATGCGTTATACAGAATTTATTGGTTTTTATATATAGATACGCGCGGCAGCGTTGCATATGGACAGGTTGATAATGGCGTATAGTTATGTGATAATAGTAATAAATGAAGATAGCGATGCTTTCAAAATTGTAGTTTTAGAATGTCGATACGCGAGTCGAACGTACACGTAATGTGTTTATCGTTAAAAGCGACTGATGTCTGCTGGCTCGAGTAGTGCACAACTACTATATTGTACAGCGATAGTTTCATCGATTTCGCATCATTTCCAATCTTTATTAAAACGGTGAAATATTTTACGCGCAGTGTCTTTTAGTTCCATTTGAATTTTCGAAACGCTTTGAAAGCAATCGTCATAAAAGGTAATGGATTATTTAAATGAATCTCGCAGTCATTGTTGCGCGGCGAATGATCAGTTATACGAAGTCACTCCGAGGAGGCACTAAAATAAAGAGCGGTACTATATTCTGTATCATCCGAGACATCGTGGCTTCGTTTAAAAGCAATCAATCAGCGATACTATTATTATCTTGGCACGTTTATTCGCCTCGCGTATACAATATCTTTCTAGAATCTGTAGATTTATGGGCCTCAAACTTTTAAATCACAGTCTCAATATTAGAACAATCGCCACAGACAATACAGATTTTGCAGATATTGCAAAACGAAAGAATACGTATACCACATATATATACATTCGTTTATCCGCGTGAATTACGTGCTAACTCTTGCTCGTCACGACCCGTTTTTAGGCGCACAATATCATCGATATTCCCCCCCGTATACAATGAAAATACATATATTTGTTGTAATAGTAGAATTTTCGCACAGGCTTCAATTTGATTGAACGCGAGTTTTCAGATACCCATTAAAATAAACACCTCGGGTATACGTGTACGATATGAAGGAGAGAAGCCGGTGCGATATGCCATCGATGTATTTCCAGCCCACATTTCGCTAGACAATTTTGCCCATTACCACTTTTACGTAGGCTTATATAGGCGTTATGAATGGACGAAAAGTAGTCGCTACGAGGAGAACAGGTTTCCTTCGCTTATTACATGACGTCGATAAGAAAAATATAGCTCGCAGCGAATCGAAGCGATTATTGAAAAAAAAAAAAGAAAAAAAAACACTTTCTATATCTCTATAAATTCAAAAGTTTATGCCGATACTAAGAGGTGCGCTTGCGTTGCGCGAGACACAATTATTTTATTTTACATTCCATTCCAAGATCTAACAAAAGAAATTTTCATTTCCATTTATTCAAAATAGAAGAAAAAATAAAACGTTACTGCACCTTCGCAATGGAATGAAATTTAATTAGATGTGACGCGGTATTGGTAAAGGATGCCATTATTATTGCAAAAATACCAGGAATTCAAAGCTGTATCAAAATAACCAGAATTTATCGTTCGACTAAGCTTCGCATAGCTATCCCACACTTAAATAAGTAGCGTTTAATATGCATCTACCTTTACTGTACGAAAAAAAAAGCAGTTCGCACATCACCTGGTCAAAGTAAAAATCACTTAAAAGCAAAGTCGTAAGCAGCACGAATCCGATGAATCATCGGGTCTCGGGATTATATTCCGTGACGAGTTGCCATCGCTCATTGCGAACGCTGGGGTGGAAGGAATCTCGAAGGAGTCTCGCTTCTCGCGCCGCCAGCACCGCCGCCGACGACGACGACGGCCCCGTTCACGTATAAGGTGTAATACGAATCGCGTGCCGAATGAAGAACAGCTGGATCGTGAGGCTCTACCCGAGGGATTTACGTTGCGCGAAAAAAAAACTGTGATGGCGAGAGTTGCCCTGGACGGGGGAAACATTGGGCTGATGAATATTATTATATGAGGAAAGGATTTGGTTGGAACGAAACTGCAGAAGAGTGGAACAGAGCTTTATTTGGTTTTGGATGAGAAGGAAGCGTATGATGGATTATGCGATTTGTAGTGGAACGAGAGCGTTTTGTTTAACATATGTATATATATATTGTGGTACGGTTAGGATGAATCTGTCAATTGGTAAACAAACGTATGATTTGTAATGTATTTGCTCGATCAAAATTCTTGCGAGAAAACAAAATCGATATACATGTGTATTGATTTTAGAACAGCGTTATTAAGTTTTTAAGGGTACTGCATAATTCAGCTGCTTTCTGCGTAATAACTTTAGAAATTCATTATATAAGCTCGCTTGCCGGTCTGGGCATTTATTGGTAAGTTACTCAATGCGCAAATTCTACCGTAGAAATATTTATTTTCCTTATGTTAATGCGGCGTTCCTTTAACCCATTAAGCCCTGAATGGATGATTTTTTTATATTTTTTTCAACTGCATATTTGAATATGAAATCGCTCGTGAAAAAAATCAGGATATATCATTTCCTACGTAAAATTGTCCGATCTTTCGATTGGCGGTGTCAGAATTTAATAAAAATTAGTTTTAAAAAAGTTACAATTGTTTATTTAACAAAAAACATGAAAGGCTTAATGGGTTAAAATATGCGAGTTTTGAAAAAAGGTTTTTATGGTAATATCCTTTGCTGCTATAATTAAAATCAATGTCCATACCGTACTTTTCTCATATCCACTAAAAACATCAACCGATTATGTGCTTCGATACAAATAAAAAATACATAAGAGTTTCTATACTTTTGATTAATTAATAACCTTAGTTTGTCATACAACTAGTCAACTAATGATGTATTTAATTTATCCTTTATCTCTATAGAGGATTATATATAGTTTTTAAATAATTAAAATTTTATGAATGCTAATTGGCGAATGTTTTTAAATATGTCGTTTATTCTTTTTGTTTCAGGTAAGCGTCTAAGTCTCGAATAATCCGAAATTTATTTTCTAACTGATAGTTCGTGAGTAAAGCTCTTGCATGTAAAATGTATTTATGTACCTATCTATATACGATAAACAAGAAAATATTTACAAGGAAATTTTCAAATATGTATACAGTAGTCTTACAAAGTCTTGCAAATTTGTCATTTTTTCCAATTAATGAAGTAACAGGATAAACACGAGTAGAAACTTTTGATTCATCATCCTATAAACCATTAAAAGTAAGAAACTAATACAAAAAAAAATCATCCACTGATTAGTTTATCAAGACCCATCTCCCCGCGTTTCGCCATCGCCAACAATTCATCAATCTCAATAAATCCCGGTCGTACATCGAATACCTCAATTAATCCCCCATACGATCATCCTAATTAAAAACAGCTATACGAACGCGTCTCCCCTCCTTTGGCAAATTAACAAAAGCAAGAAACGATCCACGAGAGTGAGAGTGAGAGAGAGAGAGAGAGAGAGGAAAAAACTGCATTATTTCCAGCCAATTAATTCTCTCTCGGATCGATATCTCTCATTAAAAAAAAGGTCAAAACAAAAGGCCTCGGAAAAGCGAGAAAACGATGCACGCGCGCGGACAAGCCACTCAAGCAACTGCACCGAGATATATATACATATACAGCTGAAAAGCACCGCTGAGAGAAATGAAAAAAAAAAAACGTATACGACGAATCGTGAGCGTGCACCAAAGTTACGTAACGCACGCGCCGCTTTTATACTCGCTTTGTGTGCCTGCAACGAGTTAATTACGCGCGAGATCAATGCACCGACAGTCTCACTATATATATGTATATAGCACATAGTGTGTGTTAAACGACGGAAGCTACCGGAGCAATCGATTAACGACGCGCGCGCATGAGCCGAGCTTATTATAGGTCAAGCGAATTTCTAGTAATACAATAATATCCGAAGGACCGATATTGTATATCGGCCTCTCTCGCTTTAACGCAATGTATAATCGTACCGAGGGATGCAGCGGCTTTCGAAATTGCGCGCGCGCGCGCCCATAGGCTTTTTTCGCCTGCAGAACGTATAGCGAGGTGCTTTTAATGACTGATGCCTATTGGCGCGAGTCCGTGTTTCGCCGCTATATGCAAATGAGCCTTTCCCGAATGCCTAATGAGACGATTGTTGTGCGATTCGATTCGCCTGTCATGCACTTTCCTTTTTGTTCTTCTTTTTTCTTTTTTCAAAAGTCAGCAACTCTATAGCTGTGTTGTATATACCCGCGTTATGTAATTGCGAGCCTTTTTCGTTGTTTGTATAGCACAGCGATTTTTCGAAACATCGATTGCATCCCTCTCCCTCTCGCCACCTTTGCAAGGTATCGATCAATATATGTGCTCACAGCGAGGCGAATAATCGTCGATGAAGTTCGATCTAGTGTATCGGTGGGAATAATTCATTGTAATGGAGCGATCAGTCACAGCGAAGACGAGTATATAACGGCGTTCTTTTTTTGTAGTCTGAAAGGAATCGGGAATGATTTATAATTGTGATTGGGAGGCGCGCGTGTTCGAAGCAAACGGCGAGTTTAGTCAGTCATTGTTCGAATCGTGTCGTCTTTGTGACATGGAGTATATTTAAATGTGGCGCTAAGTGAAATGAAGCTAAAATTGTAAAACCCATCGATTCGAACCCGTCACATATTTTATTCTCTCCACAGCCACATCTATTCCAGTTGGAGGAATCTTTTTTGTCAGTGTACAGCCTCGAGAGTTCGACGAACCGATAAATTCGAAGAAACCTGGGTTAAAATTTGAATATAAATTCAGGCGTTACGTTTTATTTCGGTAGAAATGGCATTCAACAGCTATTCTCGTGCACTGGGAAACGTCATTTCAAACGAAGAACTTGTTCCAGACCCTCTTTTTATCAACAAAAGGCGTTACGGTTACGCATTGAATTTTATATAAATAGGTGAAAAGTAGGTATTTCGCAAGCAATCAAAAGCCGCTCACATAATCCGATTAAATTGTGTAATTCGCAGCAGCAGCAGCAGCAGCAGCAGCAGCAGCAGCAGCAGCAGCAGCGTAACAGTGGCACACGCGCCCCACTATTACTTAATAAACACACCTCTTTTTTTGCCTCTTTCCCTCGAACTTATAACAGCGCGCGACGCGAAATATTCGCGCTTTTCCCATTAAAAGCAATTTCGCTTCTTCGGCCGACTCGATTTTCCGAGCCGTCCGATCGCAAATTGAATCCCCCCTCGATTTATTAAATGCCCGGCTGTATATGGGCGCGAGCGACGAATAAAAAATAGTGGATCAACGGACAGGCCACCGCGCCGCTGTACGAAAAAATCAGCGCAGAGGGGGGGGGAGAAAAAAAGAAATATACGAGGCTCTAACTAAACCCGCGCGCGTCTCTTCGCAGCGCGGGAAATTAAATCGTAAATGTAACAACGTCGTCGGCAATTACTTTAACCAGTAATTTTAATTGCGTCACGAAGTAAGTGTGTGTATAGGTATATATAGGCATGGAAGTCGCTGTCTCTTTCTCTCTTCAACGAGGAGAAAACTCGTTTCCGAACGGAATGCACTCGGCGAAGAAAGTGCACGGATGCTCCGAGGCGCGCGAGCCAGAGTTTTAACTGCGGAATATGAGAGGAACAAAAACGGGGGGGATTGGAGGAATTTTGTACATCGCAGATTCTGTTTGCTTGTCCGTCAGTTGAGCATTTTTTCCAAGTAATTCTTATAAGCTTCTGACTTGATAATTATGACGGATTCGTTAAAATTGAGATTTGAGCAATACGAGTTGCGCAAATTATAGATCGAAGCTTATAATTCTCTTGTAACTTTATAACTTAATGACCGTGGACTTTGAGATTTTGAGCGAGTATCGCAACGAAGCCCGCATTTTTTTCTACCTTGTAATTGAAATTTAATTTAAATCTTTCTATTTAGCTTTCGCGCTGTTTCCGAAGTTATTAAACTTGCTTCAGCTTTCTAATAATTTTCTAGAAATATTATCCGCTATTTAACAAGAATTTAATGGCTTTTAACAGGAGTATTATTCAGCCTGGAAAAAAAGTTTAAATTGTTTCCTCGGGGCTTTTGATTATACGTCAATAATGAAATAATTTTCTTTATAACAGTTTTTACATCGTTAAACTTTCGATAGTGATTTAAACAAAAGTTAATGTCAAAGGCATGTCATATTGAATTTTACCGATTGACAGTTATAACTGTTTATAATAAAACTCTTCCTTTAGGTATTACTCTAATGTAGGATGCGTGAAGTGTCATTCGGATGCAAATAGTCGCCATATGCAGCAGCATTTTAATTATCGACTGCAGCGCGTCGCTCGTCAAAGTCTCTGATTTCAATTAGCGACAGAATCTATGAGTCAATTATACGAATATTGAATTCTTTTATTATAATTTACTGTATAATTATTCAAAACATTAAATGATGAAATTTTTTTTTATTATTAGAATGAAATGCGCTATTTTTATAGCCTTCAAATCAAAAGTTTATTAATAAATAAGTCACGTAATGGAATTTTTCATGAAATTATATCTGCAAACAAGGAAATCCTTTGTTATTAAATCCTTTGTTAACTCGTCTAAAAATAATGCTTAATACAGATATTCACATATTGTTTTAGTTATGGGAAATATATAGACTAACGATATTCAAATGTCGCTCTGGCTTTGGCCCGCAGCCAAATGTTCCTATATGTATCGGCATATTCGAGAAATTATAATCAATATGCGTGATGGTATTATTTTTCAAACATGTACACAAATCCATAATTTCTCTTGTATCTATATTATAGGAAT
Organism: Megastigmus stigmatizans; assembly: GCA_900490015.1. Classification (NCBI taxonomy): domain Eukaryota; kingdom Metazoa; phylum Arthropoda; class Insecta; order Hymenoptera; family Megastigmidae; genus Megastigmus; species Megastigmus stigmatizans. The sequence goes on from UELV01152600.1 coordinate 9,445, forward strand.
TATTGGCAATATCTTGAATATTATCATAGATTTAACCGAAGCTGAAGAAGCATTTTCGCAATACTGGCCATTTTTTCTTGTAAGTTCACCGAAACCCTTTAAATTCTTGTTTATCACTACTACCAATATCATCAAAATAATTGAATTGCCAGCTTAGTTCAACCATTACTTCAACGACAATCTCTAGTTCCAAATCATGAGCATGCACAACTTCTGCTATCATCTACAGTCATCATTTCAAAGCTCGCCATAAACCGCACAAAAGTGCAAAAGTCGGCACTTAATTCAAACTATTCCCTAAGAGAAACAGATATAGCGATATCGCCAGCAAAATGACCTGAAATCCCAGCTTGTACAGTGCGCGTGTAGAACAATATTGACGTCTCCAACAATCTCAACAGCGTATAGTGAGTCGCGCGCTGCACACAGACAACATAAACACGCATTCTTAGGTCCGGGCGCACGGCTGCATCTAATGTATCAAGCACGAAGCAGAATCTTAGATGGCCTCGACTGCCATCATATACACGAGGTGTATATAGCGCATAAATCCCTTTTTAAAGGTACATACGGCATAAGTACGCGCGCGGCCGGCCGTTTTCGATCTGCACGATCTGGAGCACGGACCATCTGCGTTTGTTCGCGAAAAGCGCACACTAATGGCTGCACACGCGTAAGCGCTCGTGTCCCTCATGACGTTTATGTGTGTATACAGCTTGGAGGGGAATGTTTCGCTTGATAACCAGATAGGATAGGATTTTTCGGTTGGATTATGGGTCTAGGATAGCTGAGAGGTGCGGATTGTTCCGTGTCTCCGATGCATCTTGGTCACTCGGCGCGGCTTGGCATTTTTGAGCTGAGGTATGCTTGTGCGGTAGAAAAGTTCCTGCTGCGAGGGAATGAGTTTCGCAATTGCTTTTGTCGGTCTACTACTTTTAGGTGTTTATTTTTCTGGAATGTTCTGTTTCGCGAGGCATATTTATTCACCCTTGGTTCCTTCCTATAAGAGTGAAAGTTAAATTGCTTATCTGTATTTTTCTATTCAGTTTCCAGGCAGGCTATTATACAAAGGGTAGAAAAATATTCAATGCTGTTTTTTTAAACAAACGCAAAATAAATTAAGGCGTAACTGCTTTTATTATTCATTTCTATGAAAAAAACAGCTTTTATAGTGAAATCACAGTTTTACTACATCAACAAGTAAAGACGAACATTTTAATGGATATTAAATACTATTAAAACTAGTTTGTTTCATGAACTTACCAAGATCAACATTAAATCTATTAACTTTTACAATAGCAAAATTGTACAGCTTTCAAAAACAATCGACACATTCCAATTTCAATCCCAAACATGATATCCACAATCTCGGCCAAGATCTCGGCACCAAATCCGAACACTACAATTACGCACAAATTTCCGACATGAAAACTCGCTACTGATTAGAACATTATGCACAATCTGTCATATTCGTTTAAAGGAGCTAAATGCTATATTTACCTTGTCACAATCAGAACCGGTCTTGAAACTGAAAATGGTACAGCATTCTAGGATGTGTAAAATTGACATATTATGTTTCCATCGAAATTTGAAAATCGTTGTACAAAAATTTTTACTATGAAAAGTTTTCATATGATAAAAATTTTTTTGTCTTAACACACTTATGTACATTACATTCTAACTATAATTTATTATAATCGGGCTATTAATGAGTGTATACTCGAATAAAGTTCTCTACCCTTTATATAAATCGTGCAAAAGTTCGAAAAACCAACATTCCGTAAGCTTGAAAAATTGTTATCCATCACAGCGAATGCTGCTTTCACTGTATCGATCAGCACAACTACTCTAATTCACAACAATTGCACGGCAATGACTGCAAGGGGTGCAAGTCCGCTTACTTCTTAGCGCGCATATACAGAAACAGCAATCACCTCCCCCTGAAAAGCTTACTTTCATTCCTCATTGCTTGCGTTCCTCTGAGTAAACATTTCGATCTCCTCTCTCGGTCGGCAACAACAAACAAGATAGAGGCCCGATCGAGTTTTAAGCGATCGTTTAGCGAGCTGCAGACACACACACGCACACATACGCGTGCACACTTATCTTGAGAGACAAGAGGCGCACAGATCATTTGACGGCGCGTTAACGTCGGACTCTGGCTAATATAGCGCGGGTATATACTTGACGGGCCGACGAGGCATAAATCTAACAGAACCACAGCGTATATACACGTATAGATCTGCTGTTATAAGGTGAAGTGTGAAAACGCGGTTAATTTGCAACTCGCTGATGGGTTATACGAGTCTTTGTGTGCTCAATTAGCGGGAGATCGAGTGAATCCCTCGGCGTACTTTTATTCCTGCCAGCCAGAAGCTTCATTCCGATAGTTTAGCGTGGATGGATTGGGTCAACTTTACGGTGGTAGCAGTTTAAGAAGAAAAGTGGACAAGTGACAAAAATCTCGCGATTCCTTAGGAAATCTTTCTTCTTTTACGGTTCTTTTTTGTTTTGTTTCTCAATAAACTTCCACAACTGCCATTCCAGATAACAATGTCAAACGCGAGCGAGTATCGATTATCCATCACTATAAAAATGCAACGTGCATAAGGCGCCGAGCGTAGCAGAAAAGCTTTCCCTGCACTCTTCGGTATAGAATACGCTTATTGCAGTATTACGTGCGGAGTAGTAATGGCAGCGAAACGCGACGCGCTGTGCTCGCGAGAAAAAATTATTCGAAAACTTTGGAAACAACCGAACGATTTATAAATCTTGGAGTGATACTCGAGTCCCTTTTCAGAGTTTATGCTCGCTCGCAAAGCAGCAACAATAAAATAAGCGATGGTAAGAAAGAGAGAGAGAGAGAGTGAGAGAGGGGGGGAGAGCTCTAAAAATAGAGCATTTCGCAATATTGATCTCGTGCGTTTTATTAGAAGGAAAATTGCGCGGAACTGGCGGGCGGCTCGCCATTCATCACTTTGAGCGCGCCGAGTTTCGAAAAATGTATACAAGTCCCCGCGACAGCCAGTGCGCGCAGCACACGCATCCATAGCAACTGTATACATATATAGCCATTAAATTTTACTTCGCGAAATTTTCATTTATTTCAAGCACACACATACACCCGCGCGCGCGCACGAATAAAAAGCGCTGCAGTACAATAAACGCGCTAAAAAAAAGAAACAAACAGGGTTACGGGACATTTCGCGTTTATACGTGTATGCGCGGTAATAAAGCACGCGGGCGCGCGGCCATTAATTTTCCACGATACACGCACACGTAACAGCGAAAAAAAAGAGGAAGCGCAAGCGCCTAAAAAAAATCATCGTGGGCGTAGAACACAGCGTGGGTGATTCCGTAACTCGGGTTCCCGATGAAAAAAAAGCTCTCTTCTTCCGGCCGCGCCGCAGAGCTTGCAAGCTCAAGCTCTCTCGTAAAAGTGGGAGGCGAGCACGTTCGCCTAAACGAGAAGTTGCGCGCGCGCGGGAGCTTAAGGAAAAAATCGGGAAAACCGTTAATCTCGAGGTTGGTATAAGGACGGTGGAAGTAGTCTCTAGGAAAAAGTTTCGAGAGAGAGCGAAAGAGAGAGGGAGGGAGGGCGCAGCTAGGGCTTCTTTTTTATGCCGCTCGCTTCGCTTCCTTGGGAACGAACTTTTTACGTGTCCTCTCTCTCTCTCTCTCTCTCTCTCTCTCTCTCTCTCTCTCTCTCTCTCTCTCTCTCTCTCTTTCATACCCTTTTTACGTTGTGACGGCAAAGTTAGTTTTAGCGCTTTGTAAATGAATTGACGGATTAATTGCAGCTGCTCGTTAAAGGGAGCGAAATTTTTGATTATGCTAATGAATTCTTCAAAGGCTTCGAAGCCCATGCCCGAGAGCTTTAAATCGTTATTTCTCGGAGGAGAATATCCGTTCGATTGATGCCAGCAGTGGTCTTTGCATAAAGAACGAAAATGTTTGTTTTATAAATAATTTGGTGAGCTCTGATTTGCGATGTTCGTTGAAAAACTGTAAATGTCGCTGTTTATTATATCTATGGCGTTACGTTTTAAGAGAGACATGAAATTTATGTAACGGCATGTTTTTAAAAATATTATACGTTTATGGGTCTTCGCACTAAGAAAAATTGCGCAATAGTTTTTATCTATATAATACAAGCACGTTCGTTTTGTTCATCGGACGTGCAGCACTTGTTTTTTTGCGAGTAATACTCACGTTTAATCGAAACAAATTGAATTGCACGATTATCGAATAGCGACTTAAACGAAACTTTTCCACCCGACACTTTCTTAAAAGCAAAGACTCCCAAACACGAGAACGTTTAAGCGTTGCACTAAGCATTTCCGAAATCCGATACGCTTTCTAATCTACAGACACGAAAAGAATCACGATATTCCTAGCCGAGGAACACCATCACCGGAGAACCGTTAAAAGGTGGAAACTTTTAAAAAACGTCCCCTGTACACAAGACACCGAGAGAAAACAATAGAACCTCTCCGCTACAACACGAGACACCTCGCGCGAAGCATTTAGCATCTCTACCCCAAAAGTGTTTCGCAACACTACTGTGCAGCGCCGCGGCGCATCCTCGATTAACCGTATAATCACTTAATTTTACGACCTCCACACGCTTCTCTTAACTCCGCTCGAAATTCATCGCGCTGCGCACGGCCCTACCTTCCCCTCTACGCTCGCGCTCGCGGGCAATTACCTCCGTCTAAATCGAGCACTTAGGCCTTTCTATAATACACGACGAGGGAGGCAGACGAAAAAGCCGCGGAAGAATTCGATCCTCTCGATAGGTAAGAGCTGAGCGTGAGAGAGAGAGAGAGAGAGAGAGAGGGAGAGAGAGAGAGAGAGAGATGCGAAAACATGCATAGTCATTCGATACGAGCAGTACAGAGAACCTTTCCCCCTTCACCCGGTGGATTTTTTAACGCGATGCAGCGTCAAGAGGAGAGCTATGCTTCGATCGTGCGCCAGCTCCTTTAGTTTTAAATAATTGGGATTAATGCGAGTCTATACTTTGAATAATGCATTGCATGGGCCTATACACTTTATACACACACAGACACATACAACGTGTAATAATGCTTGTTTACATTGGCGTATTTGCCGCTGCTGCAGTAAAATCCTTTCGCTCTCTTACACGCGATAATAAAAGGGCAGTTAACTCTCTCTCTCTCTCTCTCTCTCTCTCTCTCTCTCTCTCTCTCTGTGTGTATGTGTGTTTTTTTTCTCCTTCTTCCTTTTAGAGACTTTTATCGCTCGTCGAAGCAAAGCGCTACTGTCGTACCTTCTATACTTCGTTTATGCACGTTTTGAAACGACGATGAGTCTCTTTTTCTCCATTGGACCGACGAGAAGATGGCATTGTTTTTTTTTGTTTCCAAGTGCGGCGCACTGCATCATAGACTGACGCAGTCGTTGTTCACGTACTAAAAATCGTTTATTACGTTCGAGGACGGCCGTTAATATTCCTGGGAAGCAATTTACGATTTCGAAAGTTCGCGAGATGTCGTATATATATTCGTTACCGTTACAAAACGTGATGGAACATCTCTTTAGCTGAGTTAGCTGTGTAAGAAAATTCGCTATTGACCAACGCGGCACGCTCAATTTTGCGAAAAGTCTCTTTAACGAAAAAAAAGAAAAAGAAAAAGAAGAACCCATTAAAGCTTCTAATCTTATTAGATACGTCGGCAAAAGCTGCGAGAGCTAAGGCGGCCAAAGCGCGACAGACATATAGAGAACCGCGCCGAAGCGGCAACTTTCACATCCCCTTAGCGTCACATTCGAAGCGGAGTTTACGATTACGGAACCTATGTATATCGGGTATATGTCCTCTCTCTCTCTCTCTCACTCTCGACAAGAACCTCCTCTCGCCGTGTGTTGCAACGAATGGTGCGCATGCGCGAGCGCGCGGGAGGCGAACAATGGAGCCACGAGTGTCTCACTCTCGATCTCTCTCTCTCTCTCTCTCGCGCGCGCGCGCAAAACTGTCTCTAATTCAATGCGATTTTATCGGCTACAGAGACGACGAGAGCGCGAGCACAGAGCGGCTTATTGTTCTTCGGCCGTTGCTTTTTTTGCCGTACGGCGTCGGGATGATTAGGAGGATTTTGCGACGGAGAGGAAAAAATGTCTGAGACGAGGGTTTTGCACGTTGGATAAGGTATATATAAGGCAGACGTGTATACGTGCATGCGCGAGTTTTGAGATGCGCGCCGAACGCTATCGAGAACAATGACGCTGGGGAGCTTGAATGCTCTGTCTCTGTTCTTTTCTTTTTATTTCGATTAATGGAAAGTGGTGTATCGGGCCGTCTTTCCAATTGGCTTTTAAAGTTAAGTGGATCAGCCATTTAATGCAGAGAGTGTTTTGTTGCCGCATGTAAAACGAATCTAATGCTATTTCGCGTCGGTTGCATTGGAGAGCTTAATATATTTGATTCCCTGCTCGATATGGTTTACTTTCAAATTAAAGGGTATTCCCGCAATCACATTAAGCTGAATCGGTTCTCTGCAAACGTGCATTTTTCATAAAAAAGAAAAAGAATACGAAGATTTGTAGTTCCGAATTATTGTACAGATGATAAAAAAAAATGTATGATACACGAGGGTCGTAAATGGAAAAAAAGGCGGTCCGGTAGCCAGCAAATTGGCTAAATCCGTCGCGCGAAAAGCTAACCTTCATGCCAAATTGGCTCTATATATCTGGGCGAAACATGAAGGGCGTAATTTATTGCCGGAGCTGCTTAGTCCCCGAGAAGCCACCACTGCTGGCCGACCCGCTCCTATCAAAAACAGCTCCATATCCATTCGAGCGGTAAATCGAAGCGAAAGAGGCCATTTATTGATAGAGGAAATCCAGATGGTCGCATTGGATGTCGCCTTGATTATATAACATGTTGCCAATAGCTAATGAAAATACTCCCTTAACGTGTGCCTCGAAAACTGGTTTAGATCTTTGGTATTTTATTTAAATGGTTTGTCGATAATTCTGTCGCCTTAAAATTATCGAGTTTGACTTTGTATCGGGAGCTCGATAACTTTTTCGTTGTTCGAACCAGAGTATACGGTTTACAGATGTAATACAAAAAGAGGAAAAAATCATTGAACCGATTGAACGATCATTTTAAATGGTTCGCCTTTTGAAAACTAATTAATGCATCGAATAATAGTACAAGATATTCTCGATAAAAATTACCTTTCTTGATAACTCATCCGAAATGCAAGAATGAAATAGCAATATTATCATATAAAAGTTGAAATCCACTTATTGCGGCGCTTATGCAATAGGTTAGTGAATTCATTGTTGTACATTATTATCGTGACTAGGCGACTTCAAAGTACTTTCTCAGCTTTTCAGCTTTACGAGGGAGATTTCCCTTTGTAACGCTTTGATTTTTCGCGCTAAAGCTCGTTGCGCAATAAGAGCTTATTATAATATTTACAATTTCTTAGCTCCTTAATCTTCTGCTCGAAGGTACGCCTTGTATACACATTCTAGGATAATCAGCTTAAAATATTAAAAATTTTCGGGGCGTAAAAGTATTATCTCTTGCTAAGCATATTGTATCATTTATTAAACATTGCCCGCATGAGAAATGTTCGATTTTAAGGAAGGTATTTTAAATTTAATGCTCATAATGCTGTTGTGTTTTAAATAACAATCAATTTTACTTGTCAACGCAAAATATTACATTTCTCGCATTTTACGTAGAAAACATTTGCATTAATTCAAACGATATAACGATACGATTTCAGTTGGTTTTCACGTCTCCATAACCATCACAACACGTGCGAAAAAAAAAAACGACACCATCAAACTAAAATATGTGCTTCCCTCTAAAAAGAACAGCAAGTTTTTTACACCCAATAGCAAGAAAAAAAAACCGCTCCGCCAGCCATTACTCGGTGCAAACGACAGGGGGAGCTGCCGCAATAGTCATTAATACCTAATCTAGCGTCTAGCAAACGATTTGAGCTTACACACACATACACACTCTCTCTCATATAACACGTCGAAAATTTACCAAAAGCGAAGGTGGGGATGGGTGAAATCGCATGGAAGATTAATTCGCAAACTCGCGTCAGACACACAGCTGAGCAGACAGGACGTCTAGCGCGTTAGCTCATACCCAAGGCCGTGCGGTGCGAAAAAAATAACGCTCAGTCTGACGCTCTCTTGGTGTGTGTGTGTGTGTGTGTGCGGTGTGTTGTGTGGTGTGTGTGTGCGTGTTTGTAGGTGTGCGAGGCAGTTAGGATCGATCGAGACTGCGGCGAGCGAGGAGTATAAGCTCGAGCTTTAAGCGGTGCCGGGGGAGCTTGCGGTCTCGGCACTTCTTTCGTTCGCTTGCCCGCGCGCTTGTGCTTATACGACTGACGATCTTGTCTGCAGCCGCTAATTGGCGGCGATGGCTTCGAGTGGTTATGCTCGCTCGTTGAGATTGTAAAAGTGGACCTGGAGATATTGGGAGTTTGATCGCTATATGGTTGTAGATATAAGGGTGAATATTGTGGAAAACGTTGCGATATATCGATTTTCTTTTATATACTTTTGCACCAATGCGTTAATCGATTTCCTTAACAAATATCTGTTTTTGTGTTACAGGTGAGTTGCAGACATAATATTAACATTACGAATTCCGCTGTACCACGTAAGTTAAAAAAAGAACAGTACAAATACCCAAGAAATCCTCAAATATAGGATAAAAGTGACAAAGCTTGCTTCGGTTATATACGGTGAAAGAGGAAATGTTGAGAATTGACTAGTCCTTAAAATAGAAAATCCGCCGTAAGAAATTCATAAACATAAAGCGTGAGCCGGTGCGCTATATGGATACTTCAATCAACGTCGCGCAATCAGCGTGGCTCTCGAGACGCTCGATTCACTTGCTGCTGCATCTTTCTCTTCCTCTCCCATGCTTGCACTTGGCTCTGCATCTTTCAGATTGATGCCACGCGGGCGTAATTTAACGACTGCAGCGAGAGACGAAATAATGAGCGCGGATTTGTGAAATCCGCTGGAGAGCCTCTGCTCTTCGATTCCTTGGTTTTGACGAATTTCATTGGTTTGCTTATGTTTGTGGATATTTCACGAATAAAGCTTAAAAGCATTGAATTATGGCAACTAAAATTTTAATGATTCTGTTTATTTATTAAAAAATGCATCAACAATTAACTATTGGCGACAAACTAAAAGAGTAAATTGAAATATTCTTCTTCTGCACGAGTGAATTAAACAATCACACGAATCCAGATGAATAATGCAACTGATTAATAATTTAAATTAGAATTTAGTCGAATGCATCGAGAAATCGAGCAGCAGAAATAACACTTCAGCAGCTAAGCAAAGCACGTAATTCCATTCTCCAACGAAGAAGGAAAAAAAAACGAGGAATGCAAAGCGTCGGCACTGTTTATCGCGCGATTGCACACACAAAAGCTCGACAAGTAGCCGTGGCAGATAAGAGGAGAAAGAGAGAGAGAGAGAGAGAGAGAGAGAGCAAAAATACGAAGCATCGATTTCTCATTTCATCCCATTCACCGATCGCGAGCGAGAGAGAACGAGAGAGCCATATATATATGAAATAATCGTAATTGAGCTATTAATGATTTCGCACACGCCGAGCCATCGCGCGCGCACACTGACACACACATATCTGGACTGGATCTATAAATGCGCTATGCGGCTCGACTATAGATCAGTGTGTGTATAACTACCCCACCACCCGCGCGACTCGCCCGTATGTACATATATACATATTTATAGCGGACGAAGGCGCCCGGAAGACCTTGAATTCTGCTGGCGCTGCAGCATCGACCCGCGAAGAACCGCTATATAGACTCCCCCGCCAACCCAGTGATTCCGCGTTATGTAGCTATTGTACGAGCCGCGAAATTCTGCAGCGAATCGGCTGCATCCTGTACGCTCGTGTATTACAAAGCTGCGAGACTCCTTGGAGATATTCGCAGTTTTTTCAGCCCCCCACGTGTGCGTCTGCTTTGGCTTTTTCCAAGTACAAGGGCTCGTGTTTGCTCGATTAACTTCAAAATGGTATATACTTTGGAGCGATATTGTTTCCAGATCCTTTATCGAGATTAGGCGGAATGGAAAAACTTGCATTGGCTTTCGGGCGCTTTAGAATAATGAAAGATTGTGGCAGTCAGCTGGAAAACGTAGGTTTTACATGCAGCTTTCGATATTTTTGTTCGGCTCGAAAGTTGAGTGATGCAATCGGAAGAAGGCTGAAAAGATGATCAGCCATTACTTGTAAATTTTCTACTTGTTTTAATAAAAAAATAAAAACGAAAATTCAGACATATTTAAAAAAAAAACTCTTTTGATCTTCGAGCGATAAAATCATGATCAACGCCCAACTGGACGTTATAGTAAGCAGAACTCGAGTAGAAGAATACGTCCGTGCAAATCAGTGACATAACAATTGCATCAGCCTCGAACACGCGTCAAAGCAAAACGAAAGAAGCAATGGAAAAGTCGATCGCTCGAACGCAAAACTACACAAAAAATAAAACAAAGGAGCAAAAAAGTAATAATGGAGTTGGCACTGCAGGTGAAAGTCAGCTCAAGAGAACTGCACGATAAGCCGTTATTTCTCCATTGATAACCAAAACGAAATTCCGCGTAATCGGCGCTACGATCGGCATATATATATATACATCAGCTTTTAGCCGCTTACATTGAGAGTCAAAAGTGTCGCGCGCTACACCACGAAACGCCGACGCGGGATTAGAAAGCGCGCGTACAAGAATCTACACACACACGTACACACATACAGAGTCGTAATGAAACTGCGGCCTAGACGCGCGAGTTATCGCGGAATTATTACGAGAATTGCTTTGGCGCGTCGGGATATAGACGCAAGTCCCATTATGCTGATTGTATACTCTATTAAGACTGCAATTTCTGCTCGCGCTCGTTTCGATAGATGCGCTCTTATGCCCACACAGGATAACATATAGATATATCTACACTGGTGAGTTCACGCGTAGGAATCCGGTGGGAGATCGTTACTGCGAGAGAAAGAAAAAACATCTGAAAAGCTCGTATCGATTTGCTGCTCGATCTACATTAATTTGTACGCGAGAGAAACTGTAGCTATGCCGATCGACTTTTTCTCCATTGCAACATCGTTCACGATTTCAAATATGGATCAGATTTAACGCACTCGTGATGATACGCGATCGTGAATGAGCATTGCAGGAAACGCATAATTACGTCGTCGCACGCAAAGCAAACATCTATTACGGCATACACGCAGCTCACTTATGCGATGATGCGCGCATAAACTATCGCTAGTTTACGTTATTATATACAGCTAGCGTATACGTAATCACGTACATGGTAGCTTATGAATTGCGCCGATGAGATCGTGACGGTGTACAAATACTTATGAACATGTATGAACCTCTCTCTCTGCATTATCCCCAAGTGACGAGGATTTAAAAATCCAGTGCCGTCGATCTAATGGACGTGTACCTTGTATCTTCCAATATACTAACGTCACTAAATCGTTAGTATCGTTATATAGGTATTTGTAACTGTGCACGGGAATGGAAAGACATTTAACCCGTACATGGTTTAATACGTTACAAGTGCATTAGATGATTAGCAAAATTTACAGGCTCTGGAGTGATGTACGTTATGTATATAGTGTACGTGTAGCTGAATGTAAAAGTTTGGTCAGTAGGAGGCGCGCGTTATTAAGCTGTACAATCTTGAATAATGTATATACAAAAAGGTTTGGATTGCTCATTAGTGGAAAAAAGTATGGGCTTTCGTTGGCTCTAAAATCATGTCTGTAAATCTCAAAGCTGAAAACTGGTGAGGCAGGCTAAAATGTATCGATATTTTTACGCGCAGATACAGTCTATTAGCAGCACTCGATACGAAACGACGCTAATTTTCTTTGTAATAGAGTTTAAAATCTACCCTTTTGCAACGAAAATTATTGAAACGTCAATGTGCACCTAACCTAATCGAAATCGACGCAAAAAGTTTCAAACTCTTCCCCGACGCGCCATCAATAACCCACTAGCAAATTAAAACAAAAAATATATATCGCAAATTCAATGGATTCATTAACAAAAAAAAAAAAAAAACTAGGAAGTCACATAAACAACCATCGTAGTGTAAGACCGTTGGAGCACGGCAAAAACGTCATTTAACGAACACACAAGCCATATCCCATGTGGCACAACGCTATCCTATACCTTATTTCCCTGTCCGTGTACTTTCACTACAGCGCTGCACGCTGTCGGATACACTCTCCGTATATATTTTTGTTTTTCACTCTATACCCATATACACATCCCACTTGTCTGCAGCTTGAATAGATGGCTCTACCTCCTCCCCCTCCGCCAAACGCTTATCTAAGCCGAGAAAAGCATCGTTCCATTTTCCCCCGCGGCCGGAACGAACGACTTAAATCCATTAGCGGTCGCGGACTGCAGCATCCTCCTAAGATCTTACGTCCCGATAAAATCCGACCGCTACAAATACATACACGTATACACAGACAAAAAAACACTCCACGGACGTGTCTACCACAATATAAAGCTTGATATATAATAAGATCGGCGATTCAGGTATACACACTACACACGTACACACATATGCAGTTAGAAAGTGCGAGTACGAAAAAATCGATCGTTCCATCTTCGTTGTACCAGCGGATATTGCTTAGATAGGATATATATATGCATTTACTGCGATCGTTTATTGTAGAAAGTGGATGTGCATTGCGAATCGAGCGGAGAAAATTTTATTATAGAAATGGGAGCTTCTCGTCCATGATATTTATGGGGCATTATGACATTTTCGGGAATGGATTCTGGATGCGAGATAAAGTTTAACTGCTGCGTTGCGGTGAAATTGACCGCGAGAAGGAAGCATGATGAGCGGAGAGAGAGAGAGAGAGAGAGAGAGGTTGGTTTATAGGCCTGCACGTAATGCGGAACTATGGCTGCTCGGAGCAAATTATTTTTATTATTAATTTCCAATCGATTTGCGCACGTTTTATTTAAGAACCTCGCGTACACATAGAAACGTTATAAGGTAACGGGAAGGTATTTTATCTGTGTATACAAGGGTAGCCGTTGTTCTCTGTGTTAGTAACGACTTAGCGGAAAGTGATAAGAGGGCAATTGGGAAAAGTGATCGGTATCCTTTTAGGTCTGTGCTCCTATATCATTTCGGGTAATGAAAACTTTGTTACGTCTCAGACCCCAAAATTGCTCGTGATTCATTATACCACTGGCTTGATGGTTATTAAAAATTTTCCATCATGGAAGTAATTGTTTTTAAAATATCAATTGGATTAAAGTATATTTAAAAAAAAATACAATTTATCGGAATAAACTGAGTAAACGTTTGGAACAGTTCAACTTGAATCGATACATCGTTTGTAAATAATTGTATTATCCTTTATGATCGTTCCATTCTATATAGCTGCAATTTACAGTCAGCGCTCAATTCGAAAGCTTTAATGCCCAATTAATCCACAGCAGCACACAAATATGTATCCCATTTTAAATCCGAGGCCACCAACATATTTATTCTCAAAACTCACGCATCGCCAGCCTCGGCGAGCGTCAACTCGATAGCTAATAAACGAGGCGCACTAACCTAAAATCCCAGATCTCGGATTGAAGATCGTCGGAAAATTGCAAATTCCCTCGGATCTGCATGTATATACGTGTACTCGTTCTCGTTGAAATTCACATACACACACACACACATTTCAACTAGGCCAGGCGCAATCGCAAAAGTCTTCACACGAGAGTGGCCCGCTTCTCGAGCGCAATTCAATTGCTCCCCAAGAGTCTTATACTTTTCGCCTTCTCTCGCGGTGAATGTGCATGTATAAGAGAGGGAGAGAAAATCGACTCGATCGATTTGTTCGCTGTCCCGGTCGCGAGCTTTCGGATAATGTTTACCTGGCAAAAATCAAAGTGAAAACGCGAGACGCGAGAAAGACTTGGCGCACAAAATGGAGAGTAATGAAGAAAGTGGGAGAGGGAGAGAAAGTAAACCGTGCACGCAGACGGGTGCAGGTGTAGAGATCGAATTGTCCTATTTCGTTTGTTGCGCGGGGGTTTGGACTAAGCACTTAAACCGTATCGTAATAAATTATGTGGAGTTGTAAATCAACTAGAGTTATAAAAGTAAAGAATGTTTTGTTGAAGGTGGCTTAACGTAATTAAAATAAGGCTCCTTTTCCTATCCTTGAATTTTTCGAAAAATACTTACTGTACTTGTAGAAGAATGTCTAGAATAAAATATTACCTTCTGTATTTTTTAATTAACTCCTTATTTTTTTACAAGTTCTAGATACATTTAATTGTTTTGGAATCAATTTTTGTAGGTTCATGACATAAGGTTGAAATCCAATCATGTTCATTGAATGTAATCTTAATTGTCAAATTGACATTATTTCTCGAGAGAACCAAAATCATCTTAAATATAAATTCGCGATGAGTGACATCCTCGTTTCTTACTTAAATTGCACTGCATGCATAATACCAGTCTTCGTAGATATACGTGACTTGAACACAATAATAATAATCGAATCAAGCTCTCTATGCAATGTATCCACATCAGTCATTTTATTCATAAACCCTACTCAAGTTTTCTCGAGTAGCCAATTAATAACATCTGTTTGGTGACACATTCAACCGAAACAACCCTCATTCTGTACTCATTGTACAAGCACATAAAAACTCATAACTCCAACCACATCGACGCATATAACACGAAGAATCGCTGATGCGATACAGTCGCGGCTTTCGGAATAAATTGGATCTTTGGTACGGCGGTTGTAGGTAACGATGATACCTCGTATCGTGTATATATACACATCTCGAATTCCGTGTATAATAGTCCACGGGATCCTCCTAGGCGACAGCGGTTCCCGATGTTATAGCCTCTCGTGCAATGTGCGCAGCGGCTGATGGATTATCCTGGGGAAATTGCAGCGCGACCACTGGCTGCGTTTTATGGGCATTGTGTGTGGCGAGCCACGCGCGAATTCCTCGCGAATTTATGCGCGCCTCGTGTTCGTCTCATTAGGCATCTATTGCGATTGAGGAATCGATGCTTTGCTAGGATTTTATGGGCTTATGTATATGTATAGCAAAATTAGAGATTCCAAAGGATTTTATGGAGATGTTAGAGTTGGGACTCTGACGTCGATATTCCAGGTTGCGAGCCAAGTGTCGATGGTGTAAAATGTTAGCCGAGATGCAGCGTTTCGATGATTCATCCTGACGACTGTTTCAGTGTTCAGCTGCACGTGGAATATTTGATTTCGACTATTACCATTGGAATAGAGGAATCCTGTGTTATATATATATA